>CAKNWW010270944.1:868-13431 GCA_932074435.1 Andricus kollari
ACACACACACACACACATATATATATATATATATATATATGTATATACATATATAGACACACACACAACAAGAGGGCAAGTCCACCCCTTTTACGAATTCGCCACCCTGTAGCGCATCAACTCCTGCATAAAACTCGCTGTGATGGCTGCCCACCGTTAATGATCCATGACGATCTGGAAGCCCGTATCGAAAAAGATGTCTGCCCTCCCCCGACCTCCATTAACCTTCCACTATCAGTACACTGATAGACGATTGAATCCTCGCAACATTCAGCCTCCTTGCTCTCCCAAGTGTCGAGGATAACTTGCGATCGCCAATCGATACCCCCTGCTATCCAGGTCGCCCCAAGAGTCCCCATGGTTAAAGTTTCTATTTTTGTATATAGTTAGGATCAAGGTTCAGATTTTATTATTATTTGCAACCTACACTGTATTCGGCCCACGTATAAAGCTGAACGTTACACACTTCTGTAAACAAATGCAGCACGTTAATTGACAGAACGACATTTCAATATTGACGTCATGTTCGAATAGACATAATTTTGTCAACATTCTAGCAGAATAAATTAAGCGGAGATTACTTTTCTAAGATAACTTTTTGAATGAAAAAAAAAACGTTTTTTTCATTCACATAGAACCTTTCATTATTACAGCAAGATTAGTGGCGCCGAGTTTAAATTTATTCGCTTACATAAATTTACCATGTGCCACGTGAATCGACTATTGTTTAACAATTTTCATTACGTCAAATTAGACGAGGTCGTGAATTTGTGTGCCAGATTGGCAAATTTACCAGATTATACATTGTGATTTGAAAATACACCGCATGTAAAATTATAACTGATTGTAAAGATCACCAAAGCTTTTTCACATCGTAGCTTTACATTGTAAATTAACCCTTGTGTTGCCACCCGGGCACCCGGGTACCCATCTGCACGCGTTTTATTAAATAACTTTTTTTCTAATAAAGATAGGCCGAATGCTTCTCGAATCTACTTGATTGAACCGATTCTCTATCGAAATTTGCATGGCACATATTTTTTAGAAATGTTTTAGCTTGAAATATTTTGCAATTGAAAAAAAGAGCACGGCTGAGCCACCCGGGTACCCCGACAGAAAAAGCATGATTTTCGTACAGTATATCATAAAAATAAAGTTTGTTATAATAATATATATAAATTAAATATAGATTATTTTATAAATAAAAACAAAATATATACATTTTTAATTGTTTATTGATGCAGTGTACTTTCTATAATAATAATAACAATTACACTTTGCGATGTAATCGTTGAACAAAAATCATGGAATTTTTCGTTTTTTGCACAATAATATAAAAATATTGTTTAGAAAAATGCAGAAAATAAAGTTAATTCCCATTTTTACATAAATCAAATTGATTTACTTATTACAATGTAAACATTTAGTTATTTTTGCCGTGTTTTGAGCACAAACGGGCTGGTTAGATTGCAGAATAGGGGCGTCTCCCCTATTTTAGATGAAAAAAAAATTTTTTGGCAACAAACTATTAGAATCTTTTAATTTTTCGTCGCTTTCGAATACTTGATAAATAATTAAATTGTGATATTTAGGTAGGAATACCTTCCTAGAATATAAATAATTAAATATTGATTGAATACGCATAGTTATTTCAAGTTAAAATTGACTTTTAACAACAATTTCGTGGGCGGGGTACCCAGGTCCCCGGGTGGCAGATGCTGTGAGTTTTTTTGGGTGGCAACAAAAGGGTTAAAATTGACTCCTTCTATTGAACCAAAAAGGTAAACATTTCAACTGATGATAGACCCTACATACTGATATCCAACAAATTATATTTATTACTCTTAGCGAACATACTTTCCTTTTGCTTTCATCAGCTGAGGCAATTGAGCAAATACTAGTATAAGATTTTTTTTTAAATTTTGTTGTCTCTTTAAACTACTGTAACTTTTTGAATTTTGAATTGATCAAAAAGTGGCATCAGACTTTTTAACAAATTCTTCCGGAAAGAAGCAGGACTCTAATCAGAACTCATGCAACGTTTGAGAATTATTTCATTTCAATTAGGAAAATTTAAAATATTGTAACTTTTATGTTTTTGATTCTTTGTTTTGAAATTATTTTTTCGTAGAACTCCAGAACACTTTCGGAAATAAAGGTTTATGCAAAAAAATTAAATTTCTGAAATGGGAGGGATGACTACTTTTTTCGTGAAATTTGCCGGAAATATTTCTAAAAAACGTGAGGAATTTCAAAACTATGCTAGTTCTACTCAAAACTATTTCTACAAGTTATCGAGACTTGAGAACTATCTAAAAGGATGTGAAAACTACCAAACAAAAAATTTCGAAAGTGGGGATACGAGTTTCACTCAAATCATATAATTTCCTATGTGCTTTTTAGCTCTGAATCCGAATCTGCCCACCATTTTTTTGGGCAACAGGCGTAGTTTAATAGATATTTGCAAATTAATTTGGTAACATTTTTTTTGGGTCAGAACAACAAATTTTTTTGCCAGATTTCAAAAATCGTACCTTTTTTACCATAGTTCCAACGGTTCTTAAAAAAATCTACAAATAACTGAAAAGTTTCGTTCGAGAACCAATCTCATCATTAAAATTCGCCTTCTCTCTTTTGCTTTAATGATCTCATCTCATTCCTGGTCTTAATACTTGTTGTAAAAAATGTACCATGTTGTATGACATCATGGGAATACGTCATACGGCTTTTGCGAGAAATTATTATAAACGTAAAAGTCATAAATGTACAAATAGTAATATTTCTCAAGTGTAGAATCTATTTTCTCAGCCATGTTCCCTTCTTTTGTCGATTCACGACCTTTCAGTTTCACGAAATAAAATAAATATCCTAAATGTCAGGTGAGTGGTAGTCTAACCTTAGATTTCGGACAGTTGCTTGTATTTCGTGAAACTGATAGGTCTTCAACCGATAAAAGCATGAAGAAACAGAATTGCGCAAATACATTCTACACTTGAAAAGATTACTATGCAGATCTTTATAACTTACCTTTACGTTTCGGCGATTTTCTCTAAAAGTCGTATGCAGTTGCAGTACCATGTACTAACCTTCCTCACGGCTAACATTTCCACCTATCGACGTCATGCCACAAAACTCACTATTCCTCGAAATATTTCAGTCGTTTTTTGATTCTATAATATTGACTTTTAGTTGGAAAATTGTCGTACGCCAACAAAAACACTTGAAAGATACTTGAAAAAGACTGATGCATGCATGCAGACTTACGGACCGTGACTTTTTCAACTGCGCAATAAGCCGAGACCACCTGAACCGTTTTCACTTGGAATGCGTCATATTGCGTAATATACGCGACTGACCACTCGCGCACTCGGCCCTTCCGAGGCGAGAGTCGCAACCTATCTTACCCCTTGTGCTGAGCAACTACGTGGGCCAGCAGTTCTAGGAATGTCGGGTGCATTGATTTGAATTATTATTGATAGTATTCATTGATTTGAAATCGGCAAGCACTTTTCGGTCGAAAAAGTTGCGTACAAGCGACGCCTCGATACGAGAACACACTCGATACAATGAACGTCGTTGATAAAAATAAACTGCTTACTCGCGGGAAGGGCGGGGCCCCTCCAGCTTGGGAATAAAAGAATCGTTTCATTTCAAGATCAGGGGAATAGGCGAGACTTCACTGTATTTGGAATCGAACCGATGGGCCTACGACAAAGCCGCCGGACGCGTCCTCAGGTTGCGGCTAGAGGGTCCCTGTACCAAAGGTTTCTACTGAATATGGTCACAATAATTAATAAGCACTCGCGGATAATTGTCCAGGGATGGTCCACAAGGAATAAACCCCCAAGCGGAAGCGTAACAGCCGTGCCGAAAGCTGAATGGCACCTCCGTGAGGTGTCTTAAACGGTGACTCTGGGATACGGGGCGACCCATCAGCGTATGCAGCCTTATCCTTGCATGCAAGGCTCTACAAAAATGGACGAACCCTTTTCCTAGATGCTCGTGGGAACAACAACGACACCACCGAAAAGTTGTAGATTCGGTTCAAAACGATCTAACGCCCAGAGCACCCGACAATGGGTCGGCAAACAGTGCCGATCACTCTAGAGTTCGGGATGCTAAAAATAATTTAGATTCAAACACGACGAGGAACCGGCAAAACGCTCACATTGAATGGACGAATCGACTCAAAAATGATCTGTTGGAGTGCTACGATGCCAGTATTATCCCTGCTCGCGGAGGCTTTATGGCCCCTTATGCACACTCTGTGGTGACAGAAACA
This sequence comes from Andricus kollari, assembly GCA_932074435.1. NCBI lineage: Eukaryota > Metazoa > Arthropoda > Insecta > Hymenoptera > Cynipidae > Andricus > Andricus kollari. The sequence goes on from CAKNWW010270944.1 coordinate 5,151, forward strand.
CCCAGAGCTTCAGCACGTTTCACAACAGTCTTTGCAAAATAAAGATGCCTAACTCTCGAAAACTAGATATGAAAAAGTATATTACCGCTTCCCCAACCGCTGTATGGACAGGCCGCAGACGAAGAAGCAACATTAAGACCAACCGCGGAAAACAGGCACCTCCTGAGAGATGATAGCAATTTCAGGAGGAAGAGGAACAATAACATCCAGTTTCCTTCCAAGCCCCAGGATCTGGCTGAAGTAGATGCCTACCTTTGTGAGGATATCTGGGAGGAGTCCGACCTCTGGACCATCAATTGTTCAGTTTATGGTGCGGTGAGAGCTTTTGGCTGATTCAAATCAAAGGCTTTCCGACGATGGATCAAAATACCAAAAGACGATTACATCAACTGAACAAGAAGATTGGATAGGCAATATAGAATACGTCCCGTGTTCAGTGCAAAAGTTCGCCCAAGAAATGAGGATCTGCCATCAGACACTAAACAAGTCAAAACTAATGAAAATCAAGCAGCATATTGTTAAAAAATAGGGGTATTATCTGAAGCAAGGAGGAGAATACAGAAGAGGGAGGGATAGGCCAGGGAGAATCAACCGGTATTGCCAACCCATTGCGTCTTTTCAGCGATCTACCTGTTTCTGTAAAAAAATCCACCCAAGCCCGGCAAGGTAGACCCTTTTTTAGAGAGGTATACAAGATCCCGAAAACACTGATATTGGAAGAAAACACTAATAGTATCCTCCGCTTTAAGGAGTTTTACGACAACCTCATAAAATCTGAGGAGGAATATCTATCAATCGCTGCAGGACCAGATGGTATCAGGTGTCAGGACGCACTATACTCCTACCGAAGAAAGGCGACTTATCCAACCCTGAGAATTCCAGGCCAATAACTTGTTCGAACACGCTCTAAAAGATCTTTACAGCTATCCTATCGAGAGAATCTAGTAATGAACAAGTGCGTCGCAAAGACGCAGCAGCCCATCAGCATGCTCCGCCGGTGGTTTGCCCAAAGAATCAATCTGCGCTTCGATTAAATTAGCTTCATTTTGTGCTTCTATTAAATCTTTTATACGATCTGGCTTCAGATGCTTTTTCTTCTCAGCTGCGCGTTTTCTACTTTTTCCCCTGCTAATGCAGCTTTCTCCTCCTCCTGATTTTTAAAAGAGTTTCTTGATAAATAACATTTTCATATCGAAAATGATGTATCAAGTTTTTCGTAAATTCTACTAACTCAACATTACTTGAGTCGAAATTTCCTAAATCTACTCATTAGTATTAAGTCACGTTATGAAAATTTTGGAGACAAATGCATTTGTTTATTTACAATGTGCAATTGAACATTTCTGGATTGTTTGATTTACAAATTTTCTTTCGTAAATTATTCATGAAAAATTGATGCAAATTTTAGGGAATCGTGAAAAATGAATGCAATTAACAATAACATTCATAAAATCGTGCTTTTTATTTTTGTTGCTCATTTATATCACTTTTTAATAAATATATGCCGATTTTTCCCTCTTCTAAACTCGGGAATTGAATTTTTTTTAAGTAGTGGAAATTCTGAATTCTTAAAATTCAGAAACCGTTTCAACTTTTTTGTGCTCGCTCTTTGGGTTAATGATAAAAAATATTGCTTAGCGCCGCGCCTCGCGTGCTGTGGTAACCTCTCCACAGTGGTCTGAAATAGGAATTTACTGTTCATAATGGCCCACAGATCATATTTCTTGAACGATTCTAAAGTATTTTTTTAGAAATGCTCAGAATTGAACACCGGGATGCAAGAACCGGGCGAGCGCCCGAAAACGTAAAAAAATTATTGTCCAATCGTCTTGTAATATCCAAATTTTTAAATTTGGTACACATGCACTGTACCCTAACGATGCTTACAAGATAAAGAAAACAGTCAATACTGCCAATTGTTCAATAATAATTAATTGGAAATTGAGACCTGACGCTAAGCACGTTTTTTTAGGTTCGGCAAAGAAAAGTATCGAGTGAACTTTAAAATTGAAACAACTTCCAGTGCGACATTTGTTCCTCACTAATGAAGGAAGATTTCTGGAAATTTTAAGATCAATTCATTAAAAATTGGCAGAAATATCCTTTTTGTAAGAAAGTACGCGACGCCGCGCCGTTTACGAGTCTCGTTAGCATATTCAAATGCTTCTCAACGTTAGTAGTCTCGCCTCTACTCTCCTTTAAACATACAGGACTCGTATTTTCAATAAATAAACATTAAAAAACCTGCCCCTTCTCCAATTAATAGAAAAACGATTGCTTGATATTTTTGGACATTTCGTTGTTTTCAGCGTATTAGCAAATAACTAAAAATATAAAAATTTGTGCTTCGCAAGTTGTTCCCCCCTTTACTTTTTTTTCTTCTTTTTAGAAATAAGGAATGTAAACAAACCGTCTAGTGTCTTTGTTTCGAAATTTTTACAATGTAAATCTAGTGTATCTAGCAATATTGTAGGAAAAGATAGTTAAAAATAATAATAATTTGATTAAACAATTATTTTGGTTAAATTTCAGTAATTATTACCACACTGTAAATAAAAAGTAGACAAAGAGTTGAATATTTCAGAAAAAATCCGGAACTCTCTAAACATTATTCAACGGGAATATTATTAAAAATAATAAGTTGTTAAAAAAATTATGCTCGTTAACGTAAATTTATTATTACCTCTTCATAATTTAAAAGTGGACCAAAAGCGGAAATATTCAGAAAAAACCGCAACTTTCTAACTCTATTTTAAGAAAAATGGCTATAAACAATAATACATTGTTAAACAATTTATTCAAACTTCTAATTATCAGTGTAAATTAATATTTTATGTATTAGATATTCACAGACTCAAAAATAACTATAAATGTCTAATTATATTGTTTTACAGTAACAGAACAAAAAATATTCATTCAATTTTATGTAATAAATCAGAGAGCGATTGGCAACTTCGAAAACAGTTTGAGACACTGAGTCCTTTTCATAGTAAAAATTTCAAAACAAAGACACTAGACGGTTTGTTTGCATTCCTTATAACTAACAAGAAGAAAACAAAGTAAAAGGAGGAACAACTTGCGAAGCACAAATTTTTATATTTTTAGTTATTTGCTAATACACTGAAAACAACGAAACGTCCAAAAATATGAAGCAATTACAAAATGTATATTTCTGCCAATTTTTAATGATACATACATACAGAATATGATTCAAAAAGAACTAGTGACAGGTGCATCTGTAAACACAAATGAAGACTTCTTCTGTGAGGCGTGTCAATTAGGAAAGGTAAACCGTCTGCCTTTTAGAAAAATCTCCAAAAGGTTTCAACGAAACCAGGTGAGCTCACCTACACGGATCTGTGCGGACCCATGTCAGTTGAATCTCTTGGCGGCGCAAATTATTTCCTAACACTTAAAGATGACGCGACGGGTTTTTCGGTTCATTTATTTTGTGAAACATAAAGCAGATGTTTTCGTTAAATTTAAAGAATTTTAAAATCGTGTCAAGAACAAATTTAATCGTAAAATAAAATTTCTCAGATCCGACAACGGAAAAGAATTTTCAAATGAAAAAATGGACGAGTACTTGGCATCGCGTGAAATGAAAGTTGAGCACACAGCTCCTTACACACCAGAACAAAATGGTAAAGCCGAGCGTGAAAACAGAACCATAGTTGAATGTGCTAGTACTATGATTCCTGCCAAGAACTTACCATTATTCTTATGGGCAGAGGCTGTAAATGCAGCAGTATATGTTATCAACCAACTGTTAATTCAGATGGCGAGTCAACGCTATATGAAAAATGGATCGGCAAGAAACCAAGTGTCGAGTATTTACGAATTTTGGGTTCCAAGGCATTTGTTCACGTGCCCAAGCAGTTTAAAAAAAGTTTAATAGACGTGCAACAAAAATAATTCTCGCTGGATACCATGGACACTTAGCGAACTATAGAGTCTACAATCCGGAAACCAAAAAGGTAACAGTGTCACGGAATGTGACATTTCACGAGACTGTCGGAATTTCAACCGGAATAACGGATAAGCTTACTCATCAATATCAAAAGGACACTGTTTACTTCCAGGAACAAGATGAGTGGCGGGGTGCTGAGATCGAACCAGCCAGTAGTTGAACAACCAGGAATTGTCAACGACAAGACATCCCACCAATTGAACAACGAATTTTAAGAGATCATCAGCAAATCAAAAGTCCAGAGATGTACCAGGCTGCCATAACATAGTATGTTACTCCCAACACTTACCAAGAAGCAATATACAGCAACGGCAGAGACTAATAGACTAAGGCAATCAAGGAGGAACTACAAGCCCTCAAGGACAATCACACGTGGTCAGTTATATTAAAATCTTCTAAAGTTAAAACAATTGATTCAAAATGGGTATCTCGCGTCAAAAAAGGTGCAGATGGAGAAACAGAGCGATTCAAGGCAAGACTCTGTTCAAAATGTTTCATGCGGGTGCATGAAATTGTTTATATTGAGACATACGAATCAGTGGTGCATTATAACTCACTCCTAATGTTCCTAGCAGCAGTAGCAGAGAAGGATATTGAGTTACTTCATTTCGACGTACAGATAGCATTCCTATATAGTGGGCTAGAGGACACCATCTTCATGGAGATTCCAGAGGGGCTAGATATCGACGAAGAAAGAAGAAAAATGATGTTAATAGTGTCATGTCCAAGCTCGATAAATCGCTTTTTGAGCTCAAGCAAGCCCCCAGGTGTTGGAATCTCAAATTCATACAGTTCTTTTCCAAATTCAGTTTCAAGTGCAGTGAGGCTGATCAGTGTATATTTATTGGTTCGCAAAAGGGTGTATCTGTGCATCTAGTCCTATTTGTTGATGATGGCACGGTGGTTGCGAAGTCGAATGAAACACTAAAATATGTAGCAGAATGTCTCGAGAGTGAATTCCAGGTGGCGTTTGGTAATGCATCAAATTTATTAGGTATGCAAATTAAAAGGGAGAGAGAAAGTAAAACCCTATTTATCCATCAGAGTACATATATTGCAAAAATTCTATACAAATTTCGAATGAGTGATGTGAAAGCAATGAGTGTACCTGCAGATCCTAATGTTATTTTATACCCAGTCGCACAGTGGGCTGGGAGACCACAAAAAGTGGCCAAAAACATAGTCCAAAGTTTTTAACGGGAGACTTATTTTTCATAATATAGATGAGTTGAAGAAACAATTTACCAAATTTTATGATATTTAAACTAGTCCTCTCAATTCTGGACCGTTATGAATGAAAGAAATGGATTTTTTCTTGTTATTACTATTTTTTGAAGAGAAGTTCTGAAGATCTCGTTCATAATGTTATGAATATAAATGTTACAATTGTTGTTGCTTATTAGAGTGGTCACAAATTAATAAGATATAGACAAAAAAATCCAATCATTAGCTCGAGTTTGAATCCCCTCACGTTGTACTCGTGCATGTGTGGAATTTATAGCTATAGAAATTTTTTTAAATAAAAGTTCTCCGAAGTTCCACCTGGTATCTAAAGTTCTATAGTGCTTTTAGGTTCATTGTGATGTTTTCTATCCGGTTATTTGCCACTTTCTGCCACCTTTGACATTTGACAAAGATAGTAGCAAATAAAGTTGAGCGTCACTGTAAAATTCCCAAGTAATAAAATTCCCAAATTGGACAATTCCCGAATAATAAAATTCCCGTACAATTTATAATATTACCGAATTTGAAAATTCCCGAATAATAAAATTCCCGATATAAAATTACCAAATTATAAAATATCCGAACTGGAAAATTTCCGAATTATAATATTCCTGAATTTAGATAATTAACAAATTATTTTTTTATAAATATTATTTATTCATTAAAAATACAATGAAAAAATATTTTTACCAAAGACATTTTTTAATGTTTAAAGTTTAAAAAAATTATTGTTTGAATTTAAAATAAAAATAATTCTATAAAAATGGTATAAAAAACAAATATTGTAAAAACAAGTGCGCTTCAAAGCAAAAAAAAATTCTCCCTAAATGTTGTCTGAACCTAATAACATTTTCCAAACAAACTTTGCAGGATTCAATTCAATTGACTAATCTCTTGTATGGAGTCATTGATTCCTCCGACCCAAAAATTTCAACTACAAACTTCAATACAAGGACTTCGTCGGGGACATAGGTTGTGGAAGATATGGAAGAAATGAAAGGCGACGAAGCTGAGCAAAACTTGACTGGACTTCCCGAAACGTATTAGTTATATATTAGACGAACTCGTACTAACCGACGAAGAAAAATTGGACGAGGACGGAGATAAGTAATGAGAGGCAAGGGGACTCATTTCAAAAACCATCCCAATTTGTGAGAGGCAAGGGGACTCATATTATTTAAGAACCCCGAAAAAAAGTCAAAATGCACTGCAACCTCCTTATGGTAGAACTTGGATACTACAATTTCTGTAGGCTAACTACAGGCGTTTAAAGAAAAAACTACATGTGTGAAATTTAAGTTTCTCAAATACTCCTCACCTTAATTCATGTGAATATATTTAAAAAATTGCGATTTTAGTTCCCATATTAAATCTACGATTTTTAATTTGTAACTTTCGATATCAAATTCGAAATCAGTTACCTTAAAAACCACCTTGCGTTAAATTTCATACAAATACGTGAACATTTATAAATTTTAGGCGCCATATTGGATCTGCCATTTTGAATTCATAACTTTAGATGCCAAATTCTAAATCAGAGACCACAGAAGCCCCCTTGTACCAAGTTTCATATAAATCCAATGAAATGTTGAATTTCGGCCACTGTTGGTGGTCTCCTAGCCCAGCGTGTAGTAGGGGAGAATGAAGAGAAATTAAATAATGTGCCTCATTGTGAAACAGTCGGCTCTCTTGTCTTCTTAGCATCAGTATCGAGACCAGATATCTCTTTTTCTGTAAATTAAGTAAATACATTTTTAAATAATCACAACCATGAGCATTGGCGTGCAGTAAAAAGAATCTTCGCATATTTAATTGTCACTATCGATCATGGAATAATGTATAGAAGCGGCGGTAGCAATTTTCAACCGTCTGAATTTTCAGATGCAGATTTTGCAAGTGACATCGAAAGACGTAGGTCAACGACCGGATATGCATTTTGTTTAACAGATGCTCCAGTGACATGGGTTGCAAAATGTGAGAAGTAAGTGACATGTAATACAACATAGGCAGAATATGTAGCAGCAGCAGAAGCTGCAAGAAAAGCTGTATGATTGAAAAAACTACAAGAAAGTTTCGAATGTCCATGTGTCGATGCGACGGTATTATTTATAGACAATCAAAGTGAGATTCGTCTTGTAAAGAATCCAGAGTTTCATGAACGCACAAACATATTGGCATTCGTTTCCGCTTTATTAGAGAAAAGGTTGAATGTCGTGAGCTGGCTGTCAAATATGTTTTAAGCGAAAATTAGCTGACAGATATGTTCACAAAAAGCATTAGCAAGAGACCGTCTAAGAAAGATATGTAATATGTTAAACGCCAAACCACATCAAATGCTGTGACGGAATAAGGTGCAAGCGCAATTCACGTCAGCGCTGCGACTGATGACCTCACTTCAGCCTCTCAAGGCAGGCAACGCAAGTTATGAATACGATTCAAATTCATAGTGCACTCTGCTTTAATGAATACATACCTTTGTATTTCTCGTTTTTCAATTTATTTCAGACAGACAACGAGCGGCATTCAATCCTGACAAAAATATTTTATCAAATTTGCATCTGGTTATTTCTGGAATGCCTCAGAGATGTTTGAGGTCCTATCTTCTTTGTAATATACATCACTGATCTTAGGCTTTTTCTTAAGCTTTTTTGAATACACTTTTTTTGCTGACGGTCTAAAAATATATATGCATTGTGCTCCTTCTGAAATATCTTTCGCGATCGGGTCATTAAATCAAAAGATTGAGCTTCTCTCCACATGGGCCACAACTGACAAACTATCCATTAATATTTGCAAGACGAAAGCAATGATCCTCGGTAGTATGCCTATCTTAGTAGCATCGCCACATCGGCTTTACATCCAATAATGTGAAATGGTCCTATCTTCAAATAGACTAAATCTGCTCACAATTTAGGTGTCATCTTCTGCCCCTCGTTTAACTGGCAGGAATATGTCTTTCATATGATCAGTAAAATCCATAGAACATTCTATTTTTTTAACATTAATAGGAAAATCTTAGATAAGTCCCAGCAAATTAAATGAGTATCTACGCTCATCTTTCCTCTTCTGGACTACTACTGTCTTGAG
>CAKNWW010270971.1:392-19472 GCA_932074435.1 Andricus kollari
GGTCACGGAGTAATTGCAGCAGTTTTTCTTGCAACGATAAAAACTTTTAAAAAATATTAAACTTATCGACAACGTGCGCTGAAGGCGACTTCAAGCGCATCCATAATCGTTTAAGGAGTACTGCTTAAACGATGATGGATGTTTTATTATGGACGCTTGAAGTCGCCTTCAGCTCACGTTGTCGATAGGTATTATATTTTTTTAAAGTTTTTATCGTTGCAAGCAAAAATATTGCAATTACTCCATGACCTTCTAACGCAAAATTTCACGTAGAATCCGAATTTCAATAAGTTAAATGTTCATCTTCCTTTTTTAATTTGTTTTTCTTCCATGATACGGAGAGGATACGATGTGGATACTATAGCGATACGCTGTAGCGTATCCGTTCCATTCATTCGGTCCGCTAGGGCGAGTTATGAAGTTATTCTTCTTCATTCTCTTCGTAATTTGGTAAGTTTAAATGATTCTTTTATTTCCACCAGAATTCATTTTTTCATATGGCGCCCTCTTACTGGCTTTTCATGATGTTGCGTTATTGTAAACAGTATCTTGCATGTTTCGTGGGAGGCTGTTCAGGAGTGGACTGTAATTTTTTTCATTTTTCATTTTCAATTTGGCCGGAATACTTCGCGATTAAATCTATCCAGAAGGCAAAGTCACTGAGAAGGCAGACACTTTCACTTAATCCAATTTATTGATGAAAATGACTCAATAATTATGGTTTGACGTTATTACACTAATTGTTAGAAGTAATTTAAAGTAGATTGGAACAATTATTTCACTTATTGTAAAATTTGGTTACCGACTCCGCACGCATGTGGCTTTCGTTTCTCTCTCCCGATTTGTACTAAATTTTCGCTGTTTAGACCCATCAATCATTAAAAAGAAATTTATACGTGACACTATCATACGTCACTCAAGCATATCGTACAAATTAAATTTCACTGCGTGAATATACCGCCCGCCTCGTTCTTATACCAAAAGAACGAAACACATCAAACCTCTGACAATTATTCAAAACTTTTTTTTTAACTTTGTATGGATGTGTATGTCTTATCAAAGGTCTGATGAATCGCGAATATGTCGATTTTTGTATTACCAACCAAAGTAATACAAGACTGAAAAAATAGAAAAATTTTATACAGTAAATATAGAGTTTCTTGTGAATAATACAAAGAAATTAATCCTTGGTAATATAATGTAACTTCCAGTATTCTTTCTTAAATTAGTAACATTCGTTTGTGGCAACGCCACCCGCCATGAACATTTAGTTTTAAACATCCTTATGTTCTAATTTTTTATTAATCGGTAATAATAACAATTTGACAAGGGGTTTTTTATGAAACCTTTTGCGCTTTTAACTACTACCGTTCTTACTAGGCCGTCTTGACCGGGATGGCAAGCAATGGCTCGGCCTAAACTCCACTTACAGGGAGGATTATCTTCATCACGAAGATGTACTAGATCGCCCTCTTTAATGTTTAATTTTTGATTATGCCATTTATACCGATTTTGAATGCTTCGAAAATATTCTAGAGACCACCTTTTCCAAATTATTTCGTTTAATCTCTGTATCAACTGCCATCGAGACAGTCTATTTGTAGTCAAACCAAGGACTGATGGTTCTGGTACATAAAGCAGAGGGGAACCTGTAAGAAAATGTCCCGGAGTGAGTTAAGATAGTCTGTCTACATCGTCTGAACTTGCATATATTGGCCTTGAATTAAGACTTGCCTTTATCTGAGAGAGATGGGTAGATATTTCTTCGATTGTGAGAGTGTGGTTTCTAACTATTCTATGAAGGTGATGCTTGACACTTTTGACACCTGCCTCCCACAATCCACTGAAATGAAGGGCATAAGCAGAAATAAAATGCCAGGTTATGCTTTCGGTGATGAAAAAGTTTCTCAAATTTTCCTCATCACGTAATTTTCGGAAAGCAATTTTTAATTCGTTACTTGCACCCTGAAAAATTTGTTCCGTTATCGCTATAAAGGTTTGAGGGTAGGCCTCTTCTCGCAACAAATCTTTTCAATGCAGCTAAAAAGGAAACCGTGGTAAAATCGCTTACTAATTCTAGATGTATAGCTCTTGTGGCTAAGCAGACCACGTCCAATACCTGATATAACGAGAATAGGTCCTGCATAATCAAGACCACTATGTTTGAATGGCTTCAACCTGGTCACTCTAGCAGTGGGTAAGTCACCCATAATTTGAGAGGGAATTTTTGCTCTTTGTCTAGCACAAGTGATAAATTGGCTATTATATAACGAACTGAGTCGCTTACCTTCAGTATCCAAAAATTTTGTCGTAAAATATGCAGAGTGAGCTGCGGACCACCGTGTAATGATCTAAGATGCGCCTGTTCTATTATTAAATTCGTAATCCGATGTTTAGGCAATATTATTGGATGTTTGGTATCATAGTGAATAGGTGCAACTCCAATGTGTTGCGTATTTACTGAAAAAAAAGCAGTCAGAGTTTGGACACCAACTTAAACCTAATACCTTTTTTGTTTCGTGTTCATGTTCACCGAAATTGACTACCTAGTTTTCAGACATAGGTTCATTTCATTTAGTTAACCGAGGATCTCAAGCTGACCATTTACGTAAAGGAAATCCTCCTTTTTCCAATAACAATGTTAGTTCCTTTTGCAGTTGTAAGGCCTGATCTAAATTATCCGATCCACACAAAACATCGTCTACATAGAAGTCACGTTTAAGGAAGACTCTGACATGGGGGAAGTCAGAAGCTTCATCTTTGGCTAATTGTTTTAGAACTCTATTTGCCAAAAAAAGGGATGACGCCATTCCAAAGGTAATGGTCAGCAATTGATATTCTACCAATTTTCTAGAAGGTCCGCGGAGACAAACTATTCTTTGTAAGACTATATCTTTCGGATCTACTAAAATTTGACGAAGCATTTTACTTATATCTGCCGTCATTCCGAAACGGTAATTTAGCCATCGTAAGATGACAGCTGTTAATTCATTCTGTAGTTTTGGACCAACCATGAGTACATCATTTAAGGACTTCCCAGAAGAAGTGGGACTAGATGCATCAAAAACTACTCGAACGAGAGTAGTGCTACTAGACTCGCAAATTACAGGATGATGCGGCAAATATACTGGTGGGCAACTCAATAGAGTTTGTTTACCATCACCTTAGAGTCGCCGCATATGACCGAGTGTTTCGTACTCGTCAAGAAAATCATCGTATTTTTTGGCTAAATTAGAATTCTTAGCGAGTCGTCGTTCTACACTGTAGAGCGCAGATAAGGCTCTAGGTAATGATTTTCCAAGAGAATCGAGAGATTCTTCTTTAATATGACGGCGTACAACGTAACGCCCTTCTTGGTTACGCCAATTTGTGTTAGAAAAGTGATTTTCGCAAAGCTGCTCTTCTTCGGTGAGCATACATTGCTGCGGAATGTCTTCTAATTCCCAGAATCTCTGTAGATCGAAATTGATTTCCGATAATGTTGACACATGATTTATTCTGAGACTCGACTTTGCCTGCGAATTTCTGTTTGGAATAGGACCCGATAGAATCCATCCAAATATCGTACACTGCGCGGTTATAGATCCAGGAGGACCCTGACACAACCCTGGTAACAGAAGCGAGCCATAATAATCGGCTCCAATTACTATTTCGATTTTTTGTCCACTAAAGGGTTCAGGATCTGCTAGATGAAGGTCGCGAAGGTAATCATATGTAGAATTGATTTCAAATTGTGGAGGGCTATAATTTATTAAGCGAGGAAAGATATAGGCAGTAATCGGATATTTAATTTTATCATTGTTTACTGGCGAAATAGTCAAATAATATTACAATCAATTACAGGAGTGCTCTTAGGTCGCAATAAGTTTACCAAAGATTGTGAAATAAAAGTAGCATCAGACCCTTGATCGAGAAAGGCTCTTACAATAACTTCTCGACCATTGTGTGCACGAATTTTAATTTTTGCAGTAGCTAGCAAGGTCGTACCGCTTTGTGAACATCGCAAACGTATCGCTGAATTAGTAGCCGTTGCATTTAATGATGCATTATTGGAATTAGAAATATTAGACGTATTCGCAACATTTTCAGGTATAGGAGTCTGATTATTAGAATCATCTTGTGTAGCACAATCAGTTTGAATAGAAGATGCAGAAGATCCTTGCTGGAGGTGTAATGAAGTGTGATAATGTTTTTTGCATTGAAAACACGTAATTCTACTTTTGAAATTTTGGCTGCGATGATTAGATTTCAAATATTTAAAACACAATTTATACTCATTGGAAAATTCCCTTCTTTTTTCTACGGGTACTAGTACTATGTATTTGTGCAGACTCTCGAACTTTGGAACCGGAAGTATTCGAATTATTAGCACGCGAATTTTTTGTAGAATGATTATTCTTGGACATTTCTACAGCTTCGAGAGTACGGATTTTTTATCTAAGAATTTGTTAAAATCCAGATATTTAGGATAATCACTGCAATTTGCTAGATATCTTTCCCAATCACTTACTAAATTTTTATTTAATTTATTCACTAGTAAATAAATTAGCAAGTGATCCCATTTATCAGTTGTGCACTCAAAATTGTTAAGAGCTAGTAACGCTTCATTAGTAGTATGACGCAAAGTCTTTAAATCCTTGAGAATATCATTCGAAATATTCGGAAGAGAGAAAAACGAATGTAGATAAGAATTCATCAAAGCTCTTTCATTGTTATACCGATTTTTCAGAGCTTCCCAAGCTATCTCGTAATTAGCCTCGGAGGTTGAAATATGTTTCATGATTTGTAAAGCTTCACCCGCAAGTTTTGTTTTTAGATAATAAAGTTTCTGAACCTTAGGTAACCTTGGGGTTTGATCAATAGCAGGCTCATATAAATCTCTAAAATTTGGCCACTCTGTACTCACCAGGGTAGCGTTCAGGTTTCTCACCAAGTGCAATCGGTGGGTGAAACTGGAAAAGGGGCGTGGCTTACGAAAGTGAACTACGAAGTGGTATGTTCTTTGAACGGGTGCGTGTAAAAGACTTTGGCGCGAATATAAAGATATGGTAGACAGAGAGGGATCGATGGTGTTCCAACGACAAATCGTACTTATCGTTTCAAAACTATGAGACCCTCTCTGTCTACCATATGCGATAGAAAGTGAATTTTCGAAACCATCGTTTCTTTTTCGATCGCGTCTCGTTTGTTTATCTCACATGATAGAAAGAGAGGACCGTTCGACTTAACGAATCGAAGTTCCACTGCAGTCTATTTTCACATATAACAACATATAATGGAGATGCAGCAAAAGAAAATTATTATTGCTGTAATTGCATGAAACCAATTATTGTTACAAACCATGATGTTCTCAACAATCTGAGAAAGTGATGATGAAGATAGAGATTATGAGGTGGAAAGTGGAATTGTGATGGAAATTTCAATAAAAGTTTGAGGCCCGAAGGAAACCCCAGTTAGAATAATAGGATTCACTATTATGGGATTTTGGTCTTCTCCCAAAATAACGAGGTGTTTCCCGGGCGCAAATTCTATATCCATATACTTTTTTACGCTCTTCACAATTCACTCTTCTTTTTACCGCGGGTTTTATACATTTATCATTTCAAATATGCCCAATTTCCAACTTCCCGCTAATTCTTCCCGCCAATTTCAGTTTTCACTCGCATCCACCTACCTTTTTTTGACGGGTGAAATAGTCACCCATCGAGTGACCCCCACACGTCACTCTGGTGATTTCTGAACGGTTCACCCGTGTGGATCCGCCCACTCAGCTAGCGCCGCTGAACGGCTCTGAGTGCACCCGAGTGCACTTGGTGAGAAACCTGAACGAACCCCAGAAAAGGGGGGAAGCTCGATATCGGGCAACTTTAAACCATATTCATGATATATTGTATTTAAACTAGAGGCGTTAGTACTCGTATTAATAGAAGTAAAATTGGTTACATTTTCTTGCGCTAAACCAAATATTATTTTATTGAAAAAATCAAGAGCCTTAACAAATTCTCGTTCAGCCTCACAAAATTCATTTTTTGTCAAATATACATACTTTGACTTATCAGGTTTCAGAGTTGTTATAAAACCTGCAATTCGCATCTCGGTCTACTCGCATTGTTTCCATGTTTCCAGAAGTATTTTTTTCGTCCTTCTGCCACTGCCTGCGAGGCTTCCCCTGCATCGATTTCTTGAAAGGAGGAAACTGATGTACTTATCTTACTGAAAAGAAACCCTTATTCTTGCATCAAGGTTTCCATGTTTACGGAAATGTAATGTTGGTATTTTTAACAATTCGCAGAGAATGATAATTTCTCCAAAACTAGTCAGGATAGTAAACAAAAGTATTTGATAACAACACTTGCCCACGATATAGTGCAACAATTTAACTAATTTAATTTTTTACTGAGAAATATGATTCTCAATGGTTAGTTCACAATAGTGAACGAAAGTTACTTGTATATTACACTTATTCACGATAGTGAATATAAAGTCAATTTATTTCAGATTAAATTTCATTTACGAGTACACGTGTTTGCGGGAGTAAACACTAGAGAGAGAGAATTTTACACGAAACATACCGGTAGGGCATGTGGGGTCGAGAGACAAAATAAAAGTTCACATTCTTATTTCTCAGCTGTCGAGGAGAAATCAATGTTGAAGTGAGACAACCGTCATTAAATAAAGAGAGATTCTTATCAAGAGATTCAAATCCAAGACGTATGAAGAAGTGAGAGGAGAAGGAATGCTCAAACTTTCTTGAAGTTAGTATTGACTGCGCATGCGTTATTCTTGATTCGCGCGCATTTTGGACAAGAGTCATTTGTTAATTTCGTTTAAATTAACTTTTTTCACTTGTCGAAGCATAACTTTTTGCAGTACTTTTCCAGACGATGTTTCGTTTCCACTCACAGAACCATATACAAATTTTCTGCACTATTTGAAACTGATGGAATTCATCACCGTGGCAATGGCGACGGCCGTTATAAATTCAAATTCACTTTGTTTAAAGCCCTTTTTCACAATTGTTAAAGTTTTTTAACCACAAAAATCCGGCTCGAAGGACCATGTTCAGGAGCGAACTGTAATTTTCCTTTTTCTTTGATTTTCAATTTGGCCGGAATACTTTGCGATTAAATCTATCCAGAAGGCAAAGTCATTGAGGAGGCAGACACTTTCACTTAATCCAATTTATTGATGAAAATGACTCAATAATTATGGTTTGACGTTATTACACTAATTGTTAGAAGTAATTTAAAGCAGATTAGAACAATTATTTCGCTTGTTGTAAAATTTGGTTACCGGCTCCGCACGCATGAGGCTTTCGTTTCCATCTCCCGATTTGTACTAAATTTTTTCTGTTTCGACTCATCGATGCAGTCAAAACTCCGAACAATGCCGTTTTTGGGGCTGTCAAGGACTATTCACTCTCGAATCATAGGTTTTTAACGCCTGAAAGGGGTATGAAATCAATCACAAACAAAGTCCAGTTATACGAAATCGTATGAATTACGTATAAAATTTAGAAATCTAATGAAATCAGTAGGAATCTCGGTATTACGTTGAAATCATTAAGCGCAATAAGGGCCAGTTCCACCAACCTCGGTTAAGTCATTGGTTAACTGACGGCCAGTTAAAATGCACGCTATACGCCATATTTAACCGTCGATTATCGGTTTAACCGAGGATCAACTTTTTAACCGAGGTTGGTGAAACCGGCCCTAAACGAGTCAGTAGGAATCAAGCGAGTTAAGGGCGAAGTCAGTAGTTTGAGAACCAGATTAGTGCGTTTAAGAAGTGAGTCAAAAGCGAATCAAAGAGAATAAGAGAGATTCAAGGAGAGCTTAATGAAAATAACGCCAGATAGCGTCGGGTGTTATATTTGCGTTCTTCCTGCATTCTCTTGTCATTCTGTACATCACTAACACGTATAATGTCAAATAATGTACAATATGTTATTATACTGCTCAAGTATTTAATCTTGCCTCTGGTGTAATTGAGTGGACCTTATTCTCGATGTTCCACAAATATGAGCTTATAGTCATATTCCTAACCTATTACAAAAATAGAACATACTTGCCTTTCTCAAAGAGTTATCTGGAGCGACTTTGCTTTGGCATCTTAAAAATAATTTCTATTACTCTTAATATTTGTGAAAAGTAGACGGTGTCTAGTAAACTAAAAATTATTGACAAGTAACGTACAATTACCCAATCACCCTTTCTGAAACATTAGAGGTTAACAGATTTTTAGGTTATACTTTGTATACTGTTGATATACATTTATATATTCTACCAGCAGTATTGAAATTATAAATGTTTTAAAAAACATTTATAAATATTTCTAAATATTATTGATAGAAGAGAACATTTAAATTTTAAATGATTGTTTAATATTGGGAAATAATTCTGTTATCGACATTTTGCTACCACACTATAATTTCTAAACGTTTTTACATTTTCAAATAGATAATAAAAATGAAATTATGGGAAAAACTTATTTTGAAGAATTCGAACAAAAATTTAGAAGATTTTTAATAATTTTAAAAGATTTTGAGATTGTATCTAGTACTTTGTAAGGTTTCAAGAAAATGAAAAAAATTATTTACGTTCCTATGAAAAATTAAAATGAATTTTTATTTTGGAAAATGAATTTTTTGGAGAAAATTGAAAAAGATTCCAAACATTTCAAAAGATTTCTAAAGTTGTGAAAGAAGAATATGAAAGGTTTCAAGACAATTTTTAAAATTTTGCAGAATTTTATTGAAAATACTAATTTTCGACAAAAGAACTAACATAAAAAACACAAACGTGTTCGAAATTGTAAATCCTCCTGGAGATTTAGTTATTTTTGTTTAAAATGACCGATTTCCGGTAAGTAACGTTAACATAACAGGACGACGGAAAAATTACGAAAAATAAAATTATAGGGAATTTTAAAATTCGGTTGTATTATAAACTGTCTGGAATTTTGCAATTTGGCATTTATTGGGTATTTTATAATTTTGGTAATTTTCTGTTCCGACCATTTTCTTTTTCGTGTATTTTGCAGTGGTGAAAATATTTATTTTTCGGTATTTTTCACTCGTTCCGAAATAACCTTAAATTGTTCCAGAATTGTAAATGTTCTTTAAAATCTATATCGATATTAAAAAGATTGTATAAACGATTTAAATCTTCTTTAAAATCTAATAGTTTCAACTGTAGTTAGAAAACAAACTGCCTTCTCCTTTTTCAGAATTAGTGACCATTAAAAAAATTCTTAAGATGCTTTTCATTCTGGAAATTATAATATTAAAATACTTCGAACTTACACTCGCCCCTTATTTATTTATTTTCATTAATTAAAACTTAATAAAATTAGTAACAATTTTAATTCATCTTCTCATCGAGGAAGATGTCCGAGTTAGCAAGTTAGAGCAACTAACGCTCGGAATAAGGGAAATAACGTAAGCTAGTGCGAGGAATCAGTGGAGTCAGTGAAAATAAGGAGTGAGTCGGAGCGAGTCAATGCGAGTCTAAAGCAATCGTTAGATACCGTCGTCGTTCCCCGGCATCTTTCGCGGCAGTGCATACTCTACTTAAATCATAGTGTTGACATCAAGGTTTAAGTAACTATGGGGAGTGTTTGGTATTTACAGTATCAAACAAACTGAAATCATCTGAAATCCGCGTTGAATCGCGTGAAATCGTTTGGTTAAGGTTTGTCTGATTCGAGAGTGAATAGGCCTTGGGGGCTGTAGAGGAGTATAATTCCAAGAAGTCATAAACCCCCACTCTAAGCGCGGTCACGCTCGAATGCGTGGAGAAGAATTCAGTTGACAAACTCCGAGCAATTCCGCGCGTCCTTTAGGTTAAAAATGTATCTCGAACATCGTTTTATGTACCTAGTGTACATTACATGTGGGAATAAATGTAAACAAAGCATCAAAATAACAAACATTTCACCTCACTTTTAACGTAACCTGCGAAATCTCGTAAAGTACATTAATAATTAATTACTGTGTCGTATTGCATGGTTTTCTTCCGGTTTTAACGTTCACATTTTAACGAGCAGTTTTCCTAATATTTCATTTCTTATATGTATATTTAAATGAACCATTTTTTTGGCTGAACAACTTCAAGGTTTGGCCCAAGAAAAACCTTCAGATTCGGCCGTTTCGTTCCCGGCACTCCTCGAAGCGTTAGCTATGAAATGCATCGATCGCGACCAACGCTAAAGTGGTGGGGGTAGCGCTCCAGAGAGAAATCGGAGAAGCGGCATTGCTCGGGGCAGCTCTGCTCGGAGTTTGGACTATAATTAGAAAGAAATTCATACGTCACACTATCATACGTCACTCAAGCATATCGTACAAATTAAAATTCTCTGCGTGAACAGAGGCCGTTTTCGTGAATCGTGCAATGTTTTCAGACTCGTCTTTGGTTCGGGTACCTTCGTTGCCATCATGTACGACTCATCCGAAAAACATTGCACTTGTCACGAAAAGACCGTCGCCTCGCACTTGACACGTAATAGAGGGTGTTTCCTTTTATCTTAGGACATCGAAATATCTCAAGAAATACGCATCTGACGATAAAAATGTTTTTCATAAAAACTTGTTATTTTCTTTATATATTTTTTTTCTCTCTCTCTCTCTATATATATATATATATATATATATATATATATATATTATTTTTTATTGCAGACTCGGATTCTCCATTAAAAAATACGTATGTTTTACCCGAAAAAATGTTTTCCATTCGCGCCACATGGCGATGCATTGGTGAAACATGACTTAACATTGACATTATTATGACATTATTCAAGGAATGTGCTTCCAAAAAAAAGCTAAAAGACAAACGGTCGGTTTGTTTGGGTTAGTTAGTGTGGGTTGTTTTGATTAGGTTCGTTGTGTTGCTTACGTTCTTTTAGATTGGATGTGTTGGTTGCGTTCGTTTTGTTGATTGCAATCATTTGATTTTGTTATGTTAGTTGCGTGCATTTGGGTTGGTCGTGTTGGTTGCGCTCGTTTGCGTCAGTGTTGTTGATTACGTTCGTTTCGGCTGTGCTTGTTACATTTTCTTGGATTGGTTTGGATGTGTTCACTCACACTCTCCATCAAACGCAAATGAACGTAACCAGCTATACTAACCCAAACGAATGCAACCAATACAACCAACCCAAATGCACGCAACCAACATAATAAAATCAAATGAACGCAATCCAGAAAGCGAAACGAAGAGAACGTAACTAACATTTCTAATTGAAACGAACGTAACCAACATAACCAATCCAACCGGAATGAACATAAGCAGCACAACCAAACCCCCAAATCCAAACCAATCCCTCGTGAAAAGAAAGCTCAACTTAAGACTACAGTAAAATGATCTTAAACTGATCTTTTCTGGTCCCCAGAAGACGACAGTCTTTTTGTCCCAGCCAGCAGTTTAAACTCCCAATGTCCATAAATATAACGGAAACTGGTTGAAGCCTCTAGATCTTTCTAGTCACTTTGAAGACGCAAAAGCTAGTCCTTTTAATCGACTCAGAAAAATGTAATGGAAGCGTATTGGGATAATTTAAAAAGTGGAGAAATGTCACTTTTATTATTATCTTTTGATGGGACTTGGATTCTGCCTTATTCTTCAGAGATTCTTGTTAATTTTTTAATAGTGTTTTGAAAAAAAAACTTAAATAGAGCGTATACGGAAAAACAATTATAAAATTATCGCGCAAAAAGACCGGTTGACTGGGAAAATAATATTTTACTTTTTGACATTTGAGAGACGCGTCTTCTTACAACGGCCCGTTCATTTAGACTGGCATCATCATTGTCACGTGACACGTCTGTCTGTTGGAGAAATACAAAAAAGGGACAGATTAGAAGGAATTAAAAGTAATCGAAAATAAAGCATGTAAGTATGGAATTAAAAATAACAATGACAAAAAAATTGAAATTTCCAAACTTATGTTGCACACGGATGAATAGAAACCATGTAAGCGCACGCATTTTGTGGACGGATTAGAAAGAATTAAAGTAATCGAAAATACATCATGTAAGTATGGAATTAAAAATAACCATGAGAGGTGTGCCTACTGCTCGTATTAAGAGAAATTACAAAAATGGAAAATATGTTCGCCTGCATGGAACTCAACACAACTGGCAATCGTTAAGGAAATAGAAAAGAATTGGTTTCGAAGATACACCTATTCTTTCGTTGGGCACTTATTCCGATGGAAAGTTAGCACATTCAAAGAAATTATATAATGCACATTCTTTTGTTTAAATCAATTTCAATGCCCTAAAAATGATGCTGGTATAGGCTGAAGGGTACAGACCAGAAAAAAACCAAACTTTGTTTGAAACTGATCTTAAAGTGGTATTAAGTTGATATACATTTTCACGAGGGTTCGAACGCAAATGAATCTAAAAAAAACCTAAGAAAAAACGAACCTGAAAAAACCATCCCGCACTGACCAACCCAAACAAACAGACCGTTTTTCTTTTTTATCTTTCGTTTGGAAGCGCATTCCTTGAATACTCAACAATGTCATTTTTCGCTAATGCTTCGCCATCTGGCGCGAATCTAAAAAAATTTTCCAATCAAAGTTACTTATTTTATAATGAAGAATCTAAATCTTCAATAAAAAATATAGGTTCGCATTTAAAAATGTTAAGTTAACCACTCCCCCTTCTACCCTCAGGGGGTGGGGTGTGGGATAAATGTTTTCAGAGTCGCTTTTCCTTAAGGATCGTCACGTGGAATTCATGTAATTCAAGGAATTCATGGAATGCAAGGAAATCCTTGAATTCCACGAATTCCTTGAACTCCATGAATTCCTTGCATTCCATGAATTCCTTGAGTTCCATGAATTCCTTGAATTCCATGAATTTCATGAATTCCACCAATTCTTTGAATACGCGCGCTCAGCCCGCTGCCTTGCTGGAGCGTGGCGCGTAACGTGACGCGTAACGTGACGCGCAACGTGACGCGTAACGTGACGATTCTTAACCCTCCGTTTACGCACTTCTTTTTCCCACCTTCCGTTTACACACATGGTCTTTTAAGTCCTGTTCAGTTTTTGAACTGTTTCTGGTTTTCAAAAAATCGAATAAAATTCAGGGTTATTTTTCAAAGTGTCTACTTCACGATCCAATTGTTGTTAGTGTCAATTGTTAAAAACTTTTTAAATTAAAAATTGAATTTTGAGAAAAATATAGAAAAAAATCGATACTTGTTAAAAAATTCATAATTTTGCGTAAAATAAATTTTAAAAAAAGCTTTGCAAGGTTTTAAAACTTAGACAATGACCTTCGAAAAAAATATAGGCCAATTGGCAGCGGCTTCAAAAAGTTGAATTATTTGAAGACCTGAAAAATTAGAATATTTCACAGTGATTCATGCAGGTAATTCCATACAAAAAGCAGGATATTGAATGTTAATGCATATTTATTGTACAAAAATAGTAAAATTCACTCAAAAACATTCAGTTTGCACAATCTTTACAGAAATGTATACGGTGTTCTTTGCAAACTGCCTTACCGCAGGAGGCACAAGAGTAAAATGTCTTTTTGTCAGCTTTATATACAGCATGGAGTAATAGTAAGGAGACAAATCTGTGTGTCCAAATTTTTAGCCGTTTTTCGGAAATAGTTTAGGGGAGGACTTACGCTAAAATGTACAGGAGTTCGCCTCGTTTTTAATAGAATATCAGCTAGAGCTTTTTGATTGGTGGGTTAGTCATGATTCAAATTTACTGCCCAGAAGCCACAAATCAAAAACCTCTTGCGGATATTCCACTCAAAACGAGGCGAACTCCTGTACAATTCAGCGTACCTCCTCCCCCAAACTATGTCCGAAAATTCGAGGTTCATTTTTTATTCGCACGCGTATCCTCGATTGGTCTCCTTACTATTACTCCATCATATACAGGATCGTTTGGAGCAGATTCTCGATGTGCACCTCTACATTCCTTTTCCCAGTGAAAAACTGTCCAGAATTACACGAAAACTTTATGTTGCTCATATAAATACCGGAAAATACCAAATAATGCAAAACATTTAATATTCAATAACTTGTGAAAACACTAACGCGGCTTACACACAGCGTCTTTTATATCACTGTACGCACTTTCACCGCGCACCGTTCAAAGGTTAACTGACGAACTGCGGCGCCACTTACAGGACCTGACTCTATTACTACCTAGATTTTTTAGAGGGGGGAACCGAACTTCCATATTTTCCTAAAGACGAGACATTCCAGTTTGAAAAATCGTTTGTGCCTTAAAATCCCCTGTGTGTAAACGGAGGGTTAAGGATTCATTCCTCGTGCAACAGTGCCGTACCATGCCTAAGAAGTTTCCCTTCAAAAATGACAGGAAAAATAGTATACAGGGTGTTTTTTTATCTTGAGACATCGAAATATCTTAAGAAATATGCATCCAATGAAAACAAAATGTTAATAATAAAAACTTTTAATTTTCGAGGGTGAAAAGCGACTCTGAAAAAATTTATCCCGCACCCCACCCCCTGAGGGTATAAGGGGGAGGGGATAACTTAACATTTTTAAATGCGAACCTATATTTTTTATTGGAGATTCAGATTCTCCATTATAAAATAAGTAACTTTTATTGGAAAAGTTTTTTAGATTCGCGCCAGATGGCGAAGCATTAGCGAAAAATGGCATTGTTGAGTATTCAAAGAATGCGCTTCCAAACGAAAGATAAAAAAGAAAAACGGTCTGTTTGTTTGGGTTGGTTAGTACGGGTTGGTTTTTTTTGGTTCGTTTTTTTAATGTTTTTTTTTAGGTTCGCTTGCGTTCGATCCCTCGTGAAAAGGAAGATCAACTTAATACCACATTAAGATCAGTTTCAAACAACGTTTGGTCTTTTTCAGGTATGTACCGTTCAGCCTGTACCTGCATCATTTTTAGGGCATTGAAATAGACACAACTCTCTCGCTCTCTCTAAAATAAGGATAGCTGTCTGTTTCAACCGCCTAGCTATACCTAAAACTTCTAAGTTAGCTGTGCTGATTTATGAGCATTTATGAGATCTAGAGGCTTCAACCAGTTTCCGTTATATTTATGCACATTGAGAGTTTCAACTGCTGGCTGAGACAAAAGGACTGCGGTCTTCTGGGGACCAGAAAAGATCAGTTTAAGATGACTTTACTGTAGTCTTAAGTTGGGCTTTCTTTTAACGAGGGATTGGTTTGGATTTGGTGGTTTGGTTGTGCTGCTTACGTTCATTCGGGTTGGGTTGATTGTGTTGGTTACGTTCGTTTCAATTAGAAGTGTTGGTTACGTTCTCTTCGTTTCGCTTTCTTGATTGCGTTCATTTGATTTTGTTATGTTGGTTGAGTGCATTTGGGCTGGTTGTATTGATTGCATTCGTTTGGGTTAGTATTGCTGGTTAGGTTCATTTGCGTTTGATGGACAGTGTGAGTTAACACATCTAAACAAATCCAAGAAAATGTAACAAGCACAGCCGAAACGAACGTAATCAACAACACTGACGCAAACGAGCGCAACCAACACGACCAATACCAAATGCACGCAACTAACACAACAAAATCAAATCATAATATGCATTGGTATTAAAACATACCTATTTTCATTTTCTTGTTTTTCTGATTATAAAAAAGTGTGCTTCCTTTACCAAAAATGTTGTTATTATACATTTTATTGAAACATACTAGTGTAAAGTGGTTCTGAGCAAATTTGTAGATACAATTTAGGCGAAAAATTTTCTTAAATAAAAAGTTATCGTAGCTTGTGTCGTTTTTCCAAAAAGTGAATTTCTAATTTTCGATGCATTTTTATAACAAGAGTTTATAACAAATTTGTAGATATTTCTTGGTTAAAAAACTGTTGTCTTTTCATTTTTTTTCGTCTCTTGTGTCGTTTTTCCACAAATTTAATTTTTTGTATTTTTATTCTTATTTTTTTATTTTTAATGTTATTTTTTACCATTAAAACAAAAAGTAAGCGTCCTATCGAAAAATTGTTAATAAAAAATACGTCGCTCTTCTTTGGATGAGCAATTTCAGTCTGTTCAGTTTTTTCTCATAGCTTGTGTCGTCTGTATAACAATTTAATTTTTTAATTTTTAATGTTGTTTTTCACGAATAAAACAGAACTACGCAGCCTATCAAAAAGTGATTAATAACAAATTTGTAGATATTTTTTAGGTGTACGATTTTTATCTCTTCATCTTTTTTTGTATCTTGCATAGTTTCACAGCAAAATGGAGTTTTTTATTTTTTAGTATTTTTTGTGCTATCAAAATTTGAATTTTTGATTTCGATAGAAAAAATTCAAAAAGTTATTATGATAGTCTTGCAGGGCTCTTAAAAAGAAACGTTTTTCTCCTCTAGACTTTTTTTTATATCGTGCGTTGTTCGGCTTAAAATGTTAATTTTCGTTTATTTTTTTTGATTTTGAAAACGCGATAACTCTCATAATTTTTTCTATCGAAAAATTTTATTAGAATAAATTATTTTTCTTTTTGAATACTACTGATAACCGTACATAGAATTTTCAAATATTGAAAAAATTGGTCTCAAAAATTTTCAAAATGTGCTCACTTTTTTAATTTTTATCCAAAATAGCTGGTTAACGAACTCGTTCTTTCTTTTTAGGCCTTCAAAAAGTATGTCAAAACACAATCCAATCTGATCAATCTTTCGAAAGTTATCGTGCCTACACGATACTACAGACAGACAGACAGACAGAAACCTTCGTAAAAACCATTTTTTCTGACTCAGGGGGCCTCAAAACGTCGACATTTGATTGAATACGCGAAAATCATTTTTCACATAACACCAATACCTTCTCATTGAGATGAGAATGTAAAAACGAACCAAAACGAACGTAACCAACACATCTAATCTAAAAGAACGTAAGCAACACAACGAGGCTAATCAAAACAACCCACACTAACAACACTGACCCAAACGAACGCAACAAACACGACCAACCCAAATGTACACAACTAACATAATAAAATCAAATGAACGCAATCAACAAAGCGAACCAATACGAACGTATCTAACTCATCTAATCTAAAAGAACGTAAGCAACACAACGAACTGAGTCAAAACAACCCACACTAACTAACCCAAAGAAACCGACAGCTGGCCTTTTTTATCTTTTGTTTGGAAGCACATTCCTTGAATATTCCTTGAATAAGTAGTTTTTAATGGAGAATCTGAATCTGCAATAAAAAATATAGGTCCCCATTTGAAATTTTAAAGTTACCGCCCCCCAACCTCCCGTCCTCAGGGGGAGGGGGTGTAGGATATTTTTTTGCGGAGTCGCTTTTCCTCCTCCAAAATAAAATGTTTTTATAACATTTTTTTCTTTAGATGCGTATTTCTTGAGATATTTCGATGTCCTAAGATAAAAGGAAACACCCTCTATTGCGTGTCAAGTGTGAGACGACTGTCTTTTTGTGACAAGTGCAATGTTTTTAGGACGAGTCGTACATGAGGGCAACGAAGGTACCCGAACCGAAGACGAGTCTGAAAACATTGCACGATTCAGGAAAAAGGCCTCCCACGATACATGCACGATACTGTTTACAACAACGCAAAATCATGAAGAGCCACATTACGAAGAGAATTAAGAAGAAGAATGTCTTCATAACTCGAATCAAGAAAAATATTAAATTGTGTACAACAATGGTACATTTTCACGTAATGGCGTAACAGGATCGAGGTTATAAGCAGTTATTCTTATCATTCTGCTCTAACGTAAGCGCCATGGGGAGGTTATCAGCCGCTAGGAAGCGTCAGGTGCTCTAGTCAAAGTTCCCCGAAAATTTAAATTGGATAAATGAAAGATTTTTTTTTATTTAATATCCCAGTAAAAAGAAACTAATTGAGGTGTATTGAGATGAATTCTTTAGAGCCTTCGTGAATCTCTCTTTGCGACAAGCTCGAATTGGAGCAAGTCGTGAATTCTTGTACATTCGGAAATAAGTATTTTAATCTTCAAAGCTGCTATTCGCCCAAATTCGGCGCATAATTTTTAGAGGGCCTAATTCATTTCAATGTGTCAACTCGAATTAATTTCAGTGTCAGCCAATTAATTTTAATTCGCGAGATTTGAAGTCAAGGTCCAATTCGCCTGAATTCGTCAGCACGAATGCAGTTAAAGGCTGGCCTATTCAATCGAATTCGTAAGCTATAACCAACGCGCTGGGTATAAAGGATCCGTTGTAAATAAATATCAATGAGCATCAGGCGTATGAGGTAGTCCACAATTGACAAGGGGGGAATTTACACAGCCCTCCTCTCCGGTGCTTCTAATTCATACGTCTACGTGAAGAATGCTTATGAAGAGAGGCCTTTTCGTTTTTGTGACGTCATGCCATGCCAAAAAGAATCATTTTGTGCGTCTTCATTCACATCGTTCGAAGTGCGCCATTTTACATTCAGTCCATGAACATGTAACACGGTATTTTCAGGATAGTGTCGTGAAAAACTGTTTTTCGATCATTGTATTTATAACTTTTCGTTATTTTCGAACACATTAAACATATTTTCAAACGTATTGTTTTTATTTTTTTTAATATTTATAATGTTGGCATACTACTGCCCCGATCGTGGAGCCAACCTTTAGCCAGTACTGAGCGAATTGCCGATTATCTGTACTGGTCTCAAGTACTGCGCCACTACTGGGCCGGTGGTATGAAACTCCGATAAAGAATAGAATTTTTCTCCTGGGAAGTAATATTTCAGATTTCAAAAGCAGCAAACCAATTGCACTGGCAAGCTTAAGGGCATGTGATACTTCAATCGGGTTCAGTTCCCCCGGGTTTTTGTCCACAAAACTTAAAATTTGTAAAAACATAATTCGAAGATGCTATAAAATAGAATAACGGACGTCCCCGAACTCTTTTTTAAAGGGATAATAGCAAAAAAAAATATATTCTGCTAAATAAAATTTTTCTGTATATGCACTATTTGGGGGTTAGGATCGGTTGTCAAGTCTCTGTCATTCCGATAATGTTGGTATCTGTTGTACCGAGTGGCATAGAGGGCGTCCTAACGAGCATAAATTAAATTATTTATGAAATATATTTTTTGGATTGCCTACAAAC
>CAKNWW010270994.1:424-11747 GCA_932074435.1 Andricus kollari
GATGTATAATTTAAGAAATATTAATTATTAATAATACAATTTATAAAATAATAACGCTGAGAAAATCTTCAATTTTAATAGGATGTTTTGAAATGTAATATTTCAGTTTGCTTGTACGTAAAATACTGCAGCTTTCATGACAATTGTGCCAATGTTCTTATATTTATTTAGTTACAATTGTATTCGCATTAATTTCAATACAGTTTTCACTGAAAGTATGGCAGCTAGTTACTACTTGCAAAAATCACGATGTGCACCGGTTTATACATGATTATTAGTTACTCCAAATGTATTTATTCAAAACGATATTTGCGATCATTTTAAGAGTTTTAAGCACGGTATGCCGCTCCGAATGTATTTTTCTTATTTACTATTTACTTTCAGTTCATAATGTTTGTTGCATTTAAGGAGATATCAAAACATAAGTATATAATATATATGATCAATAAATATATGCCTCCTAACATGTCATGCTTTTTTCTATTGATTACTTCCAGTATACACGTAATATGCTCAATGTTATTAATTTATAAATTATATTATTAATAATTAATATTTCTAAAATTATACATCATGAAGATCATAAGCAATTATATTACAAATAAAATGATTTAGAATTTCAGTCACCCCAAAAGAACACTTCCCACTGCGGTACTCGAGACCTGGTTCTATGACGTCAGAATGTACCACCACCCCGAACTCTTCGAGTAGAGGAGAGACTCGTGGTGGGAGAGACGAAGCGAGCGATCCACATCTGTTACAGGAGCTGGACTCTCCAAATCTTTTCTCGTCGCGGGGGACTGCGTTACCACGCCTTTTTCACTTTATATAGTAGCTCATGTATTTGTGCACCATATATGGGAAAATGGTTTTGTTACTCGGTTGCGCTCTATTCGAAATAAATACATAAAGATTGCAAAAAAAAATAAATACAGAAAATATTATCCAAAATTCAATTTATTTATTTGTCACTATAAGCATAATGCAGTAACACGACGATTTTTATGTATATAGCAGATCATGCATCTGTGCACCATATATGTGAAATTCGTTTTGTTACTCAGTTGCGCTCTATGCGAAATAACTACATAAAGATTGCAAAAACTATAAAAATGAAGTATTTTTGAAAACAAGCTAAGTTTAGCGTGTTTTTTTTTTTCATAAGAGGGTCCTATCAAGTAACACAAGAAGTATATGTATTTTTGGAGGCCTTATAATTTTTAAATTATAAAAAAAAATATGAATGAACTCGATAATAAACTTTAAAAAATAAGATTCAGGGGGGGGGGCGATAAAGGGCCTTATCGAAACCCCTCATTTTTATAATAACTATATAAATTTTCGACATGAGTGATAAATCTTTATCTTATGGAACCTTTTATATGTTAAATGATTGACTCTAAAATGTATTTTTTTGACACTACGTAATTTTTAACGACAGAAATGGAAACTTTCCTGATGAAGGCCCGCAGTAAGAGCCGAAACGTAGAAAATAAAAACAATTTTTAAACAACTATAATCGTTTTTTATGTTTGTATTTATTAGACCGTAAGACCGAAGAAAGTAAAGCTTTTAAACTTTATAATTTTGAAATTATATCAACGGTCAAAGAAAAAGGAGAAACAGCTTGGAATCTCGCTCCAAAAAGTTGGTTTAGATAAGTATAATACAATATCATATTATGCAATATGATACATCCTAATACAATGTGATACTATATCATATAATATGATGGATCATGATACAGTACCATACAATATGATGCATTACATCATATGAAGTTAACACTTCTGCCAGGCGTCCAGCGACGGCTCCCGTGTTTTTTTTTAATCCCAATGCAGAAACATGTAGAAAAATTCTACGAATGCTTCGGTGCTCATTCAACGTCCATTTTAAGGCAACAAAAGAAATCTTTTAACATGTCAAAATCCGCAAGGAAACCAGGATGTTCTCTCTATGAGATCTGACTGAAGCCTAAACCCAAATGCGTGATCTTTATTTGTGGCGGTTGCCAGAAGCTCACACACACTTCTTCGCGTACACATGCACGTGCACACGAGCTTGGCTCGAGACGGGCGATCAGTTTTATTACTTAGTCTCGTCTCGGCAATACTTTCAAGATTTTCCCAAGAAGTTTTTTAAAAAACATTACTTTTATGTTCTTCTACTCTAGTATTAAGAAGTCTGCCAGTCCGTCCCAAATACGTCATCTTAATATTTTGCAAGTTATTTTATAAACTACACCACTTTTTTCAAATTTATCGAAAGGATCTTTACCTAATGTTATTATTAAATCCAGCTAAAATGGAATTTTCAAAATTGTGCGGATCTTCAACTTGTTTAAAATTAATTGAATAGTTTCGAAATTTAACCAAAATATGTAAGAACCATTCGTTTTCCTTGTGAAATCATTGCAGTGATGTCTCACAATTATTTTACAACCAAAAAGAAAAAAATCACTGGAGGGATTCTTGAATGCTTTCGCGGCCTAAACTCTGTAGTTTGGCATCGAAAAAAGTGTCTAAACGTTAATAACCTTGGACATTCGGGGCCCAATTAAATTTTTGAAACAGTTTTATCAGTTTCTTGAATATTTTGCCACGGCTAAGGATCCTCATATCTCATATAGTTTAGGAGATACGACCTTCAGAAGTTATATTTTTCTGAAAATTAAAAAAATATATATAGTTTTAGTTTTTGCGAAATACCAAATTTCCTGTCTACTTAACACAAAAATAGTTAGATAATCAGTTGAAGCAGACTTGGTTTTTATAAAATCTATAAAAAAAAATATAATGTTCTATCTAGCATATTTTCGAAGTTACAGCGTGTTGAAGAGTACCTTCTTTTATGAAGGTTCGCTAACCAGTACGTGTTTTCGAAATAACGCGCTTCTACAGCACTGTATGTTAAAAGTTGTTCTTATAATAATAAAAGTATATCAAATTACGTGCAAACCTGAAAAGCACTAATCATCCCTGAAATATAGAAATTAAAATGAGATAACGAACTTTTTTTCTCAGTTTTACAGGGAATTAAATGCACTTTAATTTTTGTTGTAACGAATTTAATGTGGGATGCTCAGCAGTGGAGAAATGTTCAAGAAACTGAAAAGAACTGCATTTTTTACATTTTTCTAAAATTTTAATGGGTCCCGGATGTCGAAGATGTTAAATGCTTAGATACTTTTTGATGCCAAATGACAGAGTTTAAACTGCCAAAGCACTACTTCAGAATTATTTTTACGAAAATACACGTAATAATCTGCAAGTCAAAATAAAAAAGTAAATTTATTTAACAATGCACCAGCGTTTTTTTTTATTAATAAATGATTGTAAGGCATCACTGAAATGATTTTAGATGGAAAATGAGAGGTGCAATCCCTTTTGAGTTAAACTCAATCCTAGCTCACGGTGTGACGTCATCGAAGGAGTATGGGTTGTATTCACATAAGTGTGTGAATATGATGTTGGTAAGAGCATGTTGGTAGCAGAGAAGGAATTCAATAAAGCATTAAGGTCAGAATTAAAACAGACATTAAAACCAAAAGAGAAAATCGACATCGCCAGCTTCCACAATCTGACAGCTAAACTGAAACATGATTTAAAAGGGTACCAGTATAGGAAAGCAAAGGTTTTCGAAGTCACTGAAGTAGAAAACTTTGCGCGAGATGCTCTTGATGAAATTCACTTAGCAACAGAGGTTTACATATATACTATCGCACAGTGGGCCACGAGACTCGAGTCCGTGGTAAAAAGTGGATTTTTGAATTCGAAAAAATGAAATAGACTATTGAATTCAGGAATAATTGAAGTATTA
Organism: Andricus kollari; assembly: GCA_932074435.1. Lineage (NCBI taxonomy): Eukaryota > Metazoa > Arthropoda > Insecta > Hymenoptera > Cynipidae > Andricus > Andricus kollari. The sequence goes on from CAKNWW010270994.1 coordinate 4,244, forward strand.
TTGGCGAAAATTATCCGCTGATTGATGAATTTTTGTTTCGATGGTACAGGCACAAACTAGAAAATCAGATTAAAATTCGTAGTGCTTCTGACGTTCGTGAAATAAGTTTTTTTGATAAGAAATCGATTCCGAATCTCCTACCTCCAGTTGGTTCATTCACCAAGGTGTGAAATTTTTAAGAAGTCAATTGAATCTGGAATTCTCAATTGCAATAAAATACAATCAGATTATTATTTAATGAAAAACAAGATCTTTCAGCAAAGCACCTGCTTCTGATTGCTGATAACACGACATAAGACAGCATTCTGAGTTCTGAAATATATGAATGTCTTCCTTAGGATGTGCACTTGAGAGCACAGGTGTGCTACTTTTTGCTACTTTTCATTTATTTCGCTGCTTATGGTATATCTACATGGCCGCGCGCGGCCATGCCATCGAGAGTGGGCCGGAAGACCCGAAATCTTAGCCAAAATTAATAACATCGCGATTCATCGAACATCAGGCTGAAAGTGCTTATTCGGGGGTTTTGAGGGTCGCTGATCACGAATTTTTGGTCAAAAATTCAAAATTTAAAATAGCGGATTCAAAATGGCGGCGAAAATTTGGAACAGTTGACGGAGGGGACCTCCGAACAGCCCGATAAGTAAGAGATGAGGCGTTAAATTCCCCATACGTGGGAGGCGAGGGGACTCACTATAATCTAGCACCCCGATAAGTGATACGCGAAGAGACTCACTATAACTTGATATTGTTAGTTCAATCCGTCAAATATTCTAAATTGTAGACGCCTTTTTAAATCCACCATTTTTTATTTTAATAATTCAACCAAAAATTCGTATTCAGCGACCACCAAGACCCCCGATTACGTGCTTTTAGCCCAACACGTCAACTTTTCCCAATTTTCTCTGCCATTTTGAATCCGCAATTTGAATTTTGTAATTTTGACCAAAAATTCGTATTCAGCGACCACCAAAACCCTCGAGTACACACTTTCAGCCCAAATTGTCAACTTTTCCAAATTTCAGCACCATTTTGAATCCGCCATTTTGAATTTTGTATTTTTGACCAAAAAATCGTGCTCAGTGTATCAGGGAAATAAGTTCGATTCCAATCCAAAAAATCGACGAATTCCACGTCTTTGCTTGAAAGTTATTGAGCCCAACAACTTTGAGCGAAAGACGCGAAGTCATCAAAATACGAAGATAATTTGGGGACGGTCTACCTGGCACGCAATCCATCTGGGCAAACCATAAGTCCTGGAGTACCAAGACAATTATTTTACAAGAATTATTTAAGTACTGTCCCTGCACCTGAAATCTGATTCCTCATTCTCTTCAATATGTGCATACAGATCCCTTTGTAGCACGGAGTTAGCGTGAAGCGGATTAAAAAAATAGCTCATTTATTATTTATTGACTATTCAGGGTTAGTGGGAGTTGACTAATAATATTATCCTTTTTCGTATGTTGTTAGTTAACATTTTTGTACGTCAAACAGTGATTTTTTTTTTGAAAATGCGTCCCTTACCGGAGAAGCGTCTTTTAGGGTGACACCATGAGCCCTCCCCTCTTTTGCCTCACAATATCTGGGCGTGCCAAAGAGCCGCATTCAAGACGTAACATCTATAAGGTCTTCCGAACTATCGGCGAGGAACGAAGTATCTGCAACGAATATGCTTGCCGTCCCAGTACTACTCTTTTAATTTGGAGTTGTTCAAAGACCTAGCTCAGATCCCCCGATATCGGGTCACGATACGTTATATACATGAACAAAAGGATGCTCCTTAAGTTGTCCGTTCCGCGACTTTACATTTCACAACGTCAAGGTGGTCTTTACAATAGTATCATTCTGGCAACAGCGTATATAGTCGCAAAATGAGAAAAACCTCTTCTTGAAATGGTCAGGAAACACGAAGAAGTGGTCAACGGAGAGTTTCTAGACAGTCTAGCGGAAAAGGTTGCTGAAACACTTGGCCTCGACTTCAATACAACAGCTTCACGACAAGAAGATGCACAGCATCTTCCACGGAAATGTTAATGATCAGTCGATGCCGCTTGAGCTAACGTTCTCTTTCCTTAAATCACCCTGAATGAGATCGGGCATGGAGGGTTTCATTGTGCCAAGACGGTGTCATTTCCACTTTAACATACCGTCGCCACATTTTAAGCCACGAAATTCCTGACGATATATGAGATGTAAGATTCGTATGGACGTTGGATTGGAAAAAAGTGTCAAGATTCGTCTAAAGCGAGGAAGAATTTCTGGTGTTCCTGAGAACCCTGAGCTCATGGCTATGAGTGCTATTAGACACATTGTCGCTGAATAGATCTACCTATACCTAGGCGTGCCTGAGAGCTGCATTCAGGATATAATATAAGTGAAGGAGGCTCCCCGAAGCAGACACAAGCGTCTCCTGCAATAGGTTTCGTCTTCCAATCTGTCGGCGTTGAACAAGCTATGCTTGCTTGCCGGAGCACGAGTTCACGGCCACCGACATAGTCACGCGTAAGATTATTATCCATATGCATAAGAGCTTGTATATAATTTCTTTTGTTCCTCGCTTATACATCCCACGCCGAATTATCACACAAGAGTTTCACTGGCCTGTCGGTGTGAGTTCGTCGGGCCCGAGGTCACCCAACTCACTGTCGTGAGACGTAGCCAGGGGTGTGGTTTACCGCAGTTCTGCTGGGAGCCAGTGTCATTTTCATAGATAGCAGTTGCTCCAAGGGGGATCCTTCGGAAGTTTTTAAACTTATTTATATATTTTCGGTTCGCTTCCTTTGGAATCGAACTGAAGGGCCTATGACAAAGCCACCGGACGGGTCTTCAGTTTGTGGATAGAGGGTCCCTATACGAAGGGTTTCTGCTGCATATGGTTACAATAATTAATAAGCAGTATCGGAGAATTGAGCTGCTGGATCGAATAAGGGCACATAACATTATTTCGTCGGGAGTGGGAAGGCCCTTGGAAGCTTTCAAAAACGTTTTCGAATTTTAATTTTTAAAGCCTATATCTAGATGTAGAATTTCATTGCGCAACTTTCTTCTTTCAGGCAAAAAGATGCAGCTTTTTTAGTTTTCTAATTAAAGCCAAAAAACTGACTTTTTTGGAAACATCAATTTTAATACTTTTTTCACTTCAACTCGTGCTCAGTCAGTCAGTTTTTAGAATTTTTCAATAAAATTTTCAGGGATGTAGTTCAAAATTTCCTTCGACTGATAGAGCCAGAGGGATTTGAAAATTTATTTTAAAAAAATGGTTGTTAACTTTTTTCTGATGGGCGGCGGTCATCGGACTTCTCTAACTTTCAGCGTTTCGTTTATCGAGCGAATTTTGAGCAACAAAAAACTTCCAGCGAGAAAGTCGTTAACAACAGTACAAAGAAGTTTTCTGGAAAATTTTAGTTCAATCGAATTAATATTTAAGCAATTATTAGTGTCTCAAGTCGCTAGCGGCTGGGTGACTCGCGCGCGGACTAGCGAGAGTCTCAGATCCGATTCATAATATACAGTTCACCGGCGCCAAAAATAAAGACTAATCAAGTAACATCAAATTATTATGAATAAATAAATAATGTTGCATAATGTCAAATAATTTATAATTTAATATTAAGTACAATATAATTGTTCTATTTTTGAGATAAATCAAACAAACGCATATAATCTCTGACAATTTGCAGAATTGGACGTTGGAAAAAAATTATTTTAATTTTAAAGCTTTTTCCGTTTTTTAATCATTATGAATTTAAAAATATATAAAGTCTTTAATATTAATATACAATATACAATATGAATGAAAAACAAATGCACTTTCTCGATATTTCACTTTTTTCAATTCCACGAATTTGAAGCATTGAAAAATTCGCGGAATCAGGAATCCGATGAATCTCAACTATTAGATGCTTATGTTTTGTTTTACTTCTGTACAGTTTGTCTCAAAAGTAGAACTATTCTATTGCACATAATATTAAATGAATACATTATTTCACAATATGCAATACTATTTAGTTATTCATAATACTTTGATATCACCTGATTACTTGATTAGTTTTTATTTTTGGCGCCGGTACAGTCGCTACAGTCCGCGCGCGAGTCTCCCAGCCGCTAGCGTCTTGAGACACTAATAATTTCTTGAATATCAATTAGATTTAACTAAAATTTTCCAAAAAACTTCTTTGTACTGTTGTCAACAACTTTATCGCTTGAAGTTTTTTGTTGCTCACAATTCGCTCGATAAACGAAACGGTGGAAGTTAGAGAAGTCCGATGACCGCCACGCATCAGAAAAAAGTTAACAACAATTTTTTTAAATAAATTTTCAAATCCCTGTGGCTCTATCAGTCGAAGGACATTTTGGACTACATTCCCTGAAAATGTTATTGAAAAATTCTAAAAACCGACGGACTGAGCTCGAGTTGAAGTGAAAAGAGTATTAAAATTGATTTTTCCAAAAAAGTCAGTTTTTTGGCTTTAATTAGAAAACTAAAAAAGCTGCATCTTTTTGCCTGAAAGAAGAAAGTTGCGCAATGAAATTCTACATCTAGATATAGGCTTTAAAAATTAAAATTCGAAAACGTTTTTGAAAGCTTCCAAGGGCCTTCCCACTCCCGGTGAAATAATTTTATGTGCCTTTATTCGATCCGGCAGCTCAATTGTCCAGGGATGGTCCCGAAGGAAAAACCCCCAAGCGGAGGCGTAACAACCGTACCGAAAGCTGAATGGCACCTGGGTGAGGTGTCTTACAACGGGAACTCTCGGATACCGGGTGACCTCCCAGAGTATGCAGCCTTATTCTCGCATACAGGGATATACAAGGAAGGACGAACCCTTTCTCTAGCTGCTCCCAAAACTTGTAGATGCCGTTCAAAGCAATAAAACGCGCATACCACTCGAAAATGGGTCGGCAAATAGTGCCGATCACCCTAGAGTTCAGGGTGCTGAAAATAATTTAGATGGAAACACGACGTCTAACCTGCAAAACGCTCACACTGAGTGGACGACTCGACTCAAGGATGACTTTCTGGACTGCTACGATGCAGTCCACCAGCAGGTCCTGTCGATGGCCTGGAATGATTACCGGAAAGCTTTAGAGTCAACTTCTCAAACTCATCATCTGTCTCTTGGAAAGCTTGAAGGCTCATTCACACATAGTGAGGTGCATAGAGCAATTGATGCCCGTTTGGAAAACTATATTTACTATCTCATCTGCAAATTATCGTGTGACAACGAACAGCGTCACCTTCCAGAGGGGCGTCTTTCAGAGCGACACCATGAGTTCTCTGCTCTTTTGAATCACAATTCTGCCACTATGTCTCGCACTACGCAATCCTCCTGGTTACCTCTGCGGCGAAAAAAATCATCACGAGCATAAGGTCACTCATTTATATATAAAACGGATGACCTGAAGATCTATACTTCTAGTTCAAAGCAACTTCACAGAACTTTAAATATCGTCGAGGGGTACATTGGAGGTTGATATGGATTTTGGATTGGACAAGCGTGCCAAGATTAATCTGAAGCGAGAACATATTAGTGGCGTTTACATACCTAGCCGTCTTCTTTGACAGATTTGGTCTTCCAATTTGTCAGCGTTGAAGAATCACGAGCTTACGGCCCTCGATATTGCCACGCGTAAGATCATGCATATGCAAAAGAGCTTGCATATCAATTTGTCCGTTCTGCGGTAATAAATACCACGCCGTCAAGGCGGGCGCGGACTTACAAATCTTCAATTTCTTCATAACCGAAGTATTCTGGGTACAGCTTACATAGTTGCAAATAAAGAGATTCTCTCCTAAAAATGGTCAGGAAACACGAGATGTTTGGCAAAGGTGCGTTCCTTTACAAAGCCGCGTAGAAGGCGGCTGAAACCCTTGGCATGCATTTTAACATCAGAAGTGACAGGGTTTTTCGGCCTCCTTTTTCAAGGGTCGACTTTGGCCTGTTCCCAGAAGGAGGGCGACGTTAGGAAAAATCTCGCAAAATTCACAGATATTCTTTGAACATTTCTGAATACAATGCATTTTTCAAAATGCTGAAATATGCAATAGGTTACTCTTTAAAGTGATTTATTTAGAAAAACTTTATCTTGCGAACGAATGAAGATAGAAAGGCGTTTAATGGCCTCAAATGTGCAGTTTTGTAATGCGATTGCAGTGCAATAATTAAATTGATGGTAAAATCATTCTTACGCAAGAGATATAATTTTGAATATTTCTGACTTTAATCACTGTGAGCCCGTGGCCAACACAGCGGGACAATTGGCAGCAAAAACGTACCCTTTCTATGACAATAGTAATTCCAGAAGCAAGCCAAATGGCAGAAACAGATGAGCTTGAACGAAGCAGGGCCGTGTTAACGTCTTGAAGATGCATTTACGGAGGGGGTCCTCAGAAAATCGAAACCCAATTGCAAATATTAACACGATTACAAATATTTTTGATATAAACAAATTTTTAATATACCTTTCTTTTAAAACTCCTTCAATCCTGGATATCTTTTAGAATATCTTAGATTTTTTTGTTAATTTCACATTATTTTGTAAAGTCTACGAAATCTGCACAAATATTCATGGAAGAGTGATTTTTTTTAATGAACAATTATTAAAAATTTTCACAAGAATCTTTACGAAATTTTTATATTGTTTTGAAAACTTTAAAAATACTTGAAAAATATATTTCAACTGTAACAAAATCTATATTTCGTTCTTCATCGTTGGAAACCTTTTCGAAACTGAAATTATTTAGAAAATATTTTCAGAACTTCTAAATATCTTTTTACATAACTTGAATGTTTCCTGCAAATTGGAAGTAATTGTCTTTAAATTTTGTAGATCATATTTCGACAATTTGGAAAATATTGCTAAAAAACCGATGTAATGTCCCCATGAATCTGCAGAAAATTTTCTTATTCTTCTTTAACCAGTGACAATTCTGTAAAAGCTTCCGAATGTTCTTTTGAAATCTAAACAAATTTATAATTTGTTGAGAATTTCTTGTAATATTTCCAACCTGTGAATAATTTTATAATTTTTCTGCAGCACTTGTAAATAACTTTTCGCATGATTGGAATCGCTCCTAAAGATTGCAAAAAAATGTTTTCGAACGTTTACATTTGTCATTCATACCTAAAAATGCATTATTCGAAATAACAAATTATTTCAACTTTTTAACATAATTTTTTTTACATAATTTGAATGTTTCCTGCAAATTAGAAGTAATTGTCTTTAAATTTTGTAGATAATATTTCCACAATTTGGAAAATACTAAAAAAAAAAAAAAGGTGTAATGTCCCCATGAATCTGCAGAAAATTTTCTTATTCTTCTTCAACCTATGAGAATTCTGGAAAAGATTTCAAATTTTATTTTGAAATCTAAACAAATTTAGAATTTGTTGAGAATTTTTTGAAATATTTCCAAACTGTGAATAATTTTACAATTTTTTTCAGCACTTGTAAATATCTTTTCGAATGATTGAAATCGTTCCTACAGTTTGGAAGAAAA
>CAKNWW010271035.1:367-13612 GCA_932074435.1 Andricus kollari
GTTGAAAATTCAACTATTTGTTTGAAAATGCAATATATATTTCGACTTGATATCTTGAGCGTTTATTGCGAAATTTTGAAATTGATTCCTCTATTATTCAACTATTTTCGTGAAAAACCACCCTATTTCCCCTGTTTTGAGAGCATTTTGGGCTAAGAAGTATGTATGTTGACACTCAAAGTATTTAAGATTAATTTAAAAACAAAATTTGTTTGGTCAGGGAATTTTGAAATTGGTATTTTGTAGCGACCTTGACTTATAGAATCGGTCTATCCATTGGTTGCGTACTACTAATTATTAGCACAAATACTTGCTAAAGCAATTGGTATAAAAGACTTCGCACTGTTTCAATTAGTAATTATCTATTAATTCAGTTTCAGAGAGAATTTATATAATGATCGGGGAAAAATGATAAGAAATATCCGCTCATCATTTTCCATACCTATTGTCAGACCTCGTAAATCATCAGTTTTAGATTCCGTAGGAAACATTGCGTGAATGATAGGCGGACTAATTGATGAATGTAGAGGAAGGTGGGTAGGAAGATGGAAAAAGGGACGGAAGTAAGTCGAGACGCGGTCAGTAACGTTTCGACTCGGCCGCGTAAAATTAACGACATTGTTATAATTAATTAGCCTCCGCTCCTGCAGACCTAAGGTTGAAGAGTGAGTGAAAAATAGAATCTAAGAGAGAAAGGGCGATGCATTATAGATAGGAGATGTGTGTACGCGCGCGGGGTTCGTTAGCGGGATAATTGGTCACAGAGGATGCGTCCGGGTAAGTCGCCTCGAGTAATTCCATGCTTCGCGTATAACTACACAACACGCGTGTACTCGTACCTAGCCGGGTACATGGAGCGTTCACTATTCCTATGAGCCAAGGAAGTGACGGCGAGGTGCTACTTAGGACGAAAACCGCGATCAAGTTCAAGACGAATCCGACACACTCCGCTGATCACGAGACCCCCAATTTCACACAACCAACAATTATACATCTATACAAACGAGCATCAATTCTAATCATAGTTGTACTTACTTATGTTCTCTTGTTTTTTATTTAATTTTTAACTACAACAGTTAACAAATAATCTTAGTACAAAAACTAAAAAGTTTTCAGTCAAAAAATGGTTTAAAATATTTATTATAAAAAGATATATTTTTTCTAGACTTTAAAACAATATTTCCTTCCCGAATAGCAGTGATCACCACCAGATTGTTGGACTTATATGGCAATTTGTGAGAATAATTCAACCTTGTAAAGGACCTTTTGTCTTTCACCTATAAGAGACCTCAAAGATATTATGGAGTATATAATCTCCAACAAGGGTCCCCTTCTTCCACGCTTAATGAAGCATCTTCATTCTTCACTATCAACTACACCAATTAAACTAGCTTGATTTCAACGATTTCATCAACAATATTTCTCTAATCTTAACTTCCAACTAGAATAATAAAAAAATATATAATGGAATTGAAAAAAATAAGTGAAACAAACACAGTCTTAGACTCATTAAAACTCAGATTAAACATAAAATGTAGGTAAAAAATTTCATACAACGCAATAGCCACTATGATTGCAAAATAATTGATGGATAGATAGAAATAATAGATGGAAAAATAGATCTGAATTTCCGGAAACTTTGTAGATGTAGAGTAATAATTCATCGTCAGCAGGAAACTTTTGTGATTGCGTCGAGAATCGATATCAACAGTAAGGAGTTTCTGACGATTGCACATCTGATTTGTGCAATTAGCCAAGACGTGGCTGACGTCGCGTCGTTCATGCCAGGAACGGTCAATTAAATCCAGGCGTTAGGTCTTTCCTCTCCCATCCGACATGCACGATAATCCGCACATTTAGCTTTGTACGTGTTTACATGCTGTAACGCAAGTGTTACTGTTAATAAGGAGAAACGATTACGCGTGAAATAACCATAAGAGGTCTCCTGACTCATAAATCATTGACTAAACGGTATAGTTGTTAACCCCTCCCCCCTGATGCGTTTTTATATTTTCTCTAAACCGGTTTCATTCAAATTGACAAATTTACGTACATTTACCTTTGCTATTTCTTTAATTATATCCTTAATTTAATGATTTGGCATATTTCTCATTGCATTCAAATCATATTACTTGAAGTAATTAAAAAAGGTGTCAATTCCACGCTTCTGCAATGAATTCTAAGGTTTTTTGCATATTAAATTACTTTTGTACAAGTTGTATTCTTCACTCAGAAACGAGTTGATCATCACGTCTCCCGTTCCACGTTCCTGTAGAAGCTAAAGAAAGTTTGAAACCAAGATGCTAGTGTGCAATATTTTAAAATTTGTATTAAATTGACATATATTTCTCCGTCTAATGAGAAGTTGATTTCATTTTAATAGGTCATGTTCATTATAATAGCTCCGGCAATTACCCCTACAAAGGACTCGGGCCAACGGTTACGGTACATTGGCGTGAGTATCTGTCGCAACTGATTTCAGCCCGCTACATACCTATATTGTAATCAATGTTAGGCCTCTGTATTCGAGCACACGTGAACGGGCAAACATAAAAGGCGCATTATGCTCACCACTCGCACAATCTCGTTACTAAACCTAATAATGTCAACTTATCAGAATCAAATCCTATAGATGACTTTACTTTTTGTGATCGTTTCATTTCATTATAAAATCCTAACCAAAAACAGAGACTAAATTTTTTTTTATTGAAATAAAATTGGTTAGTGATTAGTTTACAATCAACGTGACATTAAAATGCAAAAAGGGTTAAAAACTGAATTCTTTTTGAATTACAATTTTGAAATTAAAACATTTTTTTATTGGAAGATCCTTTATGTTTTTATTATCTTTTATTTTAATCGTTTTGAATTACGAAGTGTCTCGTCGTCCCAAAATTCGAGATGACCACTTAAATATTTTTCATAAGCTTGGTTAGTCATCCCGAATTTTCGGGACTAGTCCACCCCCTTCTCCAACTCTCTAATTTTTCGGGACTAGACATAGCCTTAGAATTAATTAATTTTAAATTGTGATTTATACCACAACCACTAAATTTTCGATTTTAATAAATAAAAAACATTGAATTCGTATCAATTTGAATTTATAATTACATATCTACTTTCAAGGCAGTGACTAGTATTATGGAATTTTCCGTAAAACTAACCAGTCAAGTTGTTCGCTGGGGCTAGTATTACGGAATCTCCAGTAACGTTAGCCGTAAATAAGTTGGAAAAGGGTTTCCTGTTTGTATTTAGTTCCTAATCCAAATTTTTGGTTTGTTTTTGCGATACATAGATCTATTTCCTATAATCATCATACTTTTTTTATCAATTTTAAGATTGATTGGATACTATTGATATACTATTTATTACAGAATTCAGTACAAAGGACATTCACGAAAAAAAGCTGTCTGTCGATGCCATCAAATTACTTTATTTATTGACAAAAAATATCTGAAATAAAGGATTCTATTTTTATTTGAGACAGTTTCACACTTCAGTACATGAATATTCCGTTTTCTTAAATATATGAAAATTTTATTTCGATAATTTTATGAATTTATGGAAGCTAAATTTGCATAAGAAAAACCATTGGTGTCAAACTTTAGACAATCCACATCCGTTGTCAAGGAGATTTTCTTGGTTCCATGATGCCTTCACTTCCAATTTGTTTTTATAATTTAATCAAAAAATTCTGTAAGACAGTAAACTTTTTTTCCTTGTCTAATATCCCTTTTTGCATATTTATAGTTTCATTTTAACCAAAACATTACTCAGGTCCCTTTTAGACAAATGGCTTCAATTTTAGTTATAAATTAATAACGTTTGAGCAATATTATATTATACTATACAATGTTTTAACCATTACGGATTTTCGATTGGAAACGGTAGAATTTTGAACGATTGCAATTTTAAATGATTCAATTTGAAAATTGTTGAATTTTCAACAAAAAAATCAATTTTTGTTTCTGTTCTTAAATTTTTCAACAGTCAATAATTATTATTCTATTTCAAATATTCAGTTCAGATATCAAAATATTTAAATAATTTGTATGAACAGTCAATCTAATTGACACGCTTTATATACTATCAATATTATTGTATTACAAACACTTTTAATTTTTAATCGTTTAAGCCTTCAAAAATCTATTTTAGAACTTTGTAGTTGAAAATGAACGATTAGAAATTATAATTGAAAAAAGTTTTTCTTCTAACAATGTTAAGAATTCCCGGTCAAAAATAATATCATTCTCATTTCCTGGTTATTATCGGTCTCAAAAATTTTGCGTCATTTTCCGGTGTTCCTAGTTTCCTGGTCCAGCGGTCACCCTGACAAGCCTCATAGGGATATTCCATTGTAGAATAAAATATCTTGGTTATTCTTCCACGGAAGTTTCACGTTCACTTTGAAATGACTTTACGCGTCACTGAAGGCGGTGTGATTTCTTGAGCGTGAAGCACCTCTGAAACTGTGTGAGATTACTCGTTTTCTTATGTCGGTAAAACGTGCTCAAAGAAAATGAACATTTTTACAAAATAGTTGCCATGCTGCCGGCATGGGCGCCCCCGACGTATTGAGTCACGATCGTACTGCTAACTCCCTGTCTCGTTTCAGTAATTGGATTCGAATAAAAAGTGACAATGATTCAAGGATAGACAAACTAAAACCATAGTTAAGTATCACTCTTACAATTGGAAAAACTTAAGACGGGTAGCCGAACATAAAGCGATTAATTCTTTCAGCCATTCATAGCTATCAACCATAGACGTCAAAGTCTTCAACGCTGAAGTGTTCAATTGACTAATCTATAAGAAATAAGAATGGCTAGTAATAACAGAATAAAATCGCAGATTATATCTCGCGCCTTTCTGTTTTAAAATCGGACCGTACATTTATCTTTTGTATTTAAGCGGTTTTAGTCTTATAACTATGGTAGAAAATCTAGGAATGGTTATAGTCCTCAAATAAAGGTAAAAAATCTCAAAATGAGTTGTAATTTCACATGTGATTAAAAGACATTTGCAACTCGCTCAGAAACCATACTTTGCACGATTTTATCGATTTAATGAACGGATTGAGCCGATGACTTGCTCGGCACGACGATTGTAAGTCGTAATTCATTTTCACACGTTCCCTCGACCGTCGCGGCTCTCTCGAATCGTCCAATATACACACTCGATCCAGCGGAAATAAATGTGTGAAACGAACGTAAGCATGAGTAAGCATGCTGGTCGACATCACCTTCTCGAGTTCGCGTTGGTTTTTGTATTTCCAAGCCTATTCCAAAACTTTCTTTTCTTTCCTTGCCAACAAAAAAATACACTCACTTATCTCTACAATATCAGTAAAAAAGTTAATTTTCCTTCACGGAAATAGCCACAATAAAAATCGAAGTATTATTTGAAATCAATTTTTGGAATCCAAGAGAGTTTTTCCAAAATGAATCCAAGGAAACGAAATATTCTCTTCCAAAGGAAAACTGTTTATTGAATAAGCATGTTAAGTTTAATCGAATGCATGTAGCTAGATCTGTATTCACAAGCATTTTCAATTCTACATTTTATAACAACAGAAGATCTTTAAAGAATCTCATAACAGAAGCTCGGTTTATCGTCCAATGGACGTTTAACCCCGTTTCAAGAAAGGGGGCGGGCCTGGGGCACGAGCCACGCTTTTAAGGTTTCAAAGTGCTTTCCTTCACTTCAAATTGGTTTCTTTTTCTTTTGCTCCAAAGTGTACGACAAAGAAAGGGAGGAAGAAAGAGAGCTTACATTTCAGTCGAGACGTCGGAATGGAAGGGCCGCGAACGAGACTGAGCAATGAAAATTCAATGACGCGAGCAATTTGAGCTCGAGAGCCTCGCGCAACTTACAATCTGAAAGTATAAACAGTAGTTTGAGTCCTTCTCTCTCTCTCTCTCTCTCTCTCTCTCTCTCTCTCTCTCTCTCTTTCTTTCTCTTCCTCTTTTTTTCTTATCCTTTGCTCTCTATCTGGCTATCAAAGAGCTCACGCGCTCCTGGGACCATATACAGCGCCTTCTGGTGGTCAAGTCGCGTATTATAATCGCGTAATTTGCGTGTAACGATGCAATTTGTAGTTATAACGACCCCACACTCCCTCATGCTCACTGTCTCAGGCGATTCTCTTGGACATGGATCTACGTCTGAGAACGTTTCCAAGTCCGCTGGTTGCAGGAGTGTACAAATTAAAATTTATCTTTAGATTCTAGAAGTAGAAAAGGAGCATGAAAAATGAACAACAAAATTCTGATTTCTGTTGTTGAGATAAGAAAGTTGGAATAAGAAAATATGTAAGGAAATGTATTGAGTAAAAAAATCCAATAATTGTGTTGATAGGCTATTCATAAACTATCTAAGTGATTTATCTTGAATGATGAATAGGTAATAATTTCTGATGTCACCATCTAAAATCTGCTTCATCAAGAAATGCATGTAGATGTTACAACATCTGTTAAATCTCAATCTTAAAAGCAATACATGGATAGCGCTTCTGTGGTCGCTGGATCTATCTCGCAACCGATCTCTGAAGAAAAGGGAAAGTAACCCAAAGAAGCTCACAAATCAGAACGTTGGTGTAGGTTATAGATCTACGAATTACGAGTCCAGGTGATTTTGTTCACCTCTTTGTTCTTAATAAGATATATTAATGAAAGGATAATATGACGTTCTTGAAACATTAGTTTAATCATTCACATCTTGCATTTAAATAGGTACCCGTCTCGTAACATTGTAAAACAAGACCATGATTCATGAAAATGGTTACGAGTATTGTTTAAGCCAAGGGGATATTCATCTTCCTATATCCTTCACTCTAATCGGTCATCGATCTGGATCTGCAAGTCTCATAAATCTTGATTTTTACGATCTTTCGAGAGGGCGTCCAGAAACTCGACCCTTTCATGCCTAGTTTGTTATCTGTTGACCTTATGATTCTCCCTTCTATGTTTCGTTAAATGTTAAACACCTCGCTAATGCACCTTTAGTGATTTAGATAAGACCCTTTTCTGAAGCAAGGTCTCAAGCGAGGTACGATAATAAATTGATTCACCAGTCCTTCAGCCTTAAGAAACAACCTTTAGAATATACCATCATTTGAAGCAGGAGTGCCCAGCAGTGCACAAGAGATGACGTGACGTTAGCAATAATCGTCCCCACTTTTTTATGTCATCTGAATTTTCTCCAACCTGTTGAATACTGAACGACAAACTATTTCATAAAAGAGGGCAAACGATAGATGTCGTAAGAAAGTGGGGACAAATGTTGCTAACTTCATATCCTCGCGTACACGTACTGTTAGGCACTCCTGATTTAAAGTATCAACACGGACGTTTAACAATATCCCCTTCTTTTCAAATTTGTTCTCTTCATAAGCATGCTTGATAATAATTCTAAGAGAACACAGAGAGAGAGAGAGAGAGAGAGAGAGAGAGCGAGATATCTAGCACTATTTTGATGAAGGTTCGTACCAAATATTAATTTCAGATTTTTGAACTGAATGTTGTTTTTATCACTGACGTTGATGTCCTATCGTCTGTAATCGTATCTGATTTTGAAACTAATCAAGTATGCGCGCGTGCGCCGTCCGATCACCTTTTAACCCCGCGGTTATGTGCACTCCCAAGCGATTCACGTGTGTACCACGTGTTTTTACGACGCAAGCTTATTACTTACACACAGTTTATTAAATTCAATTGCTCGTGTATGATAACACCGCATCTTCACTATGTGGTATCACCACTTTCGAATTAAATCTGTTATCAGTGAGCCTACATCTGCTAGTCTCACCAATTCTAAGTTTGGTATCATCAATTCTGAATCAGGTATCATGAATTTTGATGTCCAATTCTGGTATCGACACTTTTTAATCTGGTTCCAGTTCAAAATTACTACTTCTCTGGAATTCATCAAGTCTTCACTAGGATTGAATCTGTTACCAACTTCTGAACCTCGAATCAAAGTTTGCACAAGTGCTCGTAAAAATTTTCACTGGTACGATCTCAAGGAGATCGAAGAGAATTCATTCAAGATTGTATGAGCTCTTTTGTCTTAACTATAACAGGCAAGGAGGGCACAGATTTTATTTATTTTTCGAGGGAATTTTCATGATCGAATCAGCTGGATACCTAGTCCCGACACGACGGGGAGCTTTCGCATTCTTATAAGAAGTCCGCATTCGCCGAACTCTGTGGTAGTACCTGCACGCTCCGCAAGTTGACCTCGAGGTGCACTGGCCTGGCTGCATTGTGCATGTTGCAGAATTTGCGTAATCACGTATCATTGTTCCGCCCCCTCGCTACCCTTCCCGCGTCTTTTGCATCCCTACCACGCCCCACGGTATTTTCTACATTCACGTGCACCCACTAAGCCTTAAGTATTCGCGCGTGGTGTATGCGGACGAACACCAGAGGGAAACGCGATAACGTGAGCGGCTTCGTCCGAGTCATTTCCACGCCGTGGGATTCCTTCAGGATTGAATTACATGCGTGTACTCCAGGAATCAACGCTGCATACGCCATTTACGCGGTCTTGTACAATTTTTCGTACTTTCTTCTTCTTTTAAAAACAGGAACTATGATTATTCTTTTTTAGCAAAAGAATGGTGAAAATCTTTGTGGCGCCTCCCACTATATTTCTAAAATAAAAAAGAGAAAAAAATGCAATGGAAAAATCTATGACCGGCTCTCAAAACCGTTATTTACTCGTTTAATGCAAATTCGTTACGACGGAGTTACCAATTTACCACCCACATGTGCCAATTAAGGAATACCTAAAGTCGACTTTCAATAGACCGTCTGCTTGCTCGTGAGAGAAACTCAAGTAGCTCACTTTGGCCAGGTGCGTTAGTGATTTTTCAATCAGACCGATACTTAATTTAAATGATTTAGTATTAGGTAACTAGAGAAGTGTTAAGATCTCAGAGTAATAGCGCAGTATTTGCAAAGCGTGTATATCGCGGCACGTACTACGATCCTTTCTCTTAGCTTAGTTTTCAGTACACTCCATACCTAGTGGATGCTCCGCTAATTTATGAGTCTTTCACGCAAGTCGTCGAGGATGTATACGGTGAAAAGCATTGACCTCGCTCAGCTGCTTCATTATTTTCTCGATCGTCGCAGGCGCGTCCGTCTTTCCTTCGTAGTATCTCCACGCACGTTAAACTTTAAAATATGATCGCTGTACGCAGTAACTGTTGTTTTATGGGAATTTGCTAAAAAATAACCCTATTCGTGCGCAGGTTATTAAAACGAAAATAAAAGGCGAAAAATTAATGCTTTTCTTCGAAATTAGAGTCTTCAAGGAAAGTGCGATCATTAACAACGTAAATTACCGGTTTTATTGAACTATAAATGAACATGAACATGTTACCCAGGTCGAGAAAATACCACTTTTAATGTTGATTTATTTAATGAATATAAAGTAACTAATGAGAGGTTTTGTACTTTTTTCTAGGTTGCAAGAGCTTTTTCAAAAGGAGTGTCAGAAGAAATCTCACCTACTCATGTCGGGGGAACCGAAATTGCCCCATCGACCAACACCATAGGAACCAGTGCCAGTTTTGCCGTCTGAAAAAGTGCCTGAAGATGGGCATGCGCCGGGAAGGTATGCATTGTAATGATCCTTTTTTTACGTATTTCATTAAAAGTAGTTTCTGCCTAAGCTTCCATCTGGATCTCAGTCAGTATATTGGTGTGAGTCGAAAAAAAACAAACAATTTGATTCAAAAATAATCTAGCACAGATTTTTAATTTCAGTCTCTCACAGCTAAGAGGAAACTTTTCTGCCCTAGGCTGTTTTTGATTTCAAAGTTTTTTTCGATGCTGTACAGATCTCGATATTTGACGGTTACTCTCTAACAATTTTTCTTTATTCTTAAATAAATAATATAATAATACTATAATAAATAATAATAACCTTTCGATATTGATCAGAATCTTGATGGAAGATTTTGCCACAATCTCTATCTAAATACTAGATGATGCATGATAGAGTTTGTACTACTGCATTTTCATATCACGATCGGAAACTATTCTTCAAACCTGCAAATACTATGTTGTCTTTTAAAATAGAAATGAAATAAGTAATTGGTCTGCAAAATAGTACACAAATGATCAATTCTCCTAATAACATCTAAAAAAATCTGCCCACTGCGTATTTTCTTGTTTTTATAATTAACACTATGAAAAAACAATGTTTTTATTGAACATTTTTTTGCATCTTATGTCGTTTTTCCACGAATTTAATTTCTTTATTTTCAATGTAAATTCTAAATATAATTTAGGCGAAAAATGTTGTTAAATAAAATGTTATTATAGCTTGTGTCGTTTTTACAAAAAATTAATTGTTATTCTTTATGTATTTTTATAACAATAATTTATAATAAAAATGTAGATCTTTTTTGGTTGAGCAACTTTTGTCTTTTAACTTTTTTCGTCTCTTGTGTCGTTTGACCAGAATCTTATTTTTTGTATTTCTAATGTTACTTTTTACGAATAAACCAAAAAACACGTGTTCTATCCAAAAATGATCAATGACAAGTTTATAGATTTTTTGTGGGTGAACAACTTTTGTCGATTCACCTTTTTTCATATCTTGCATAGTTTGACCGCAAAATGAAATGTTTATTTTTCATTATGTTTTTTGTTTGGTAAATCTAGAACCGTTGGTCAAAAAATGCTGGTTAACGAGCTTGATCTTTCTTTTTGGTCCCTCAAAATGTTTGCCAAATTGCAATCTAATCCGATTAGTCTTTCATAAGTAATCTGGCATACCGACGACAACAACGACGACGACGACAATAACAATGACAGACAGACAGATGCTATCGAAATTCTGTTTTTTTTTTTGTTTTTTTTTTTATTTAGGGGGTTTTCGAAACGTGAAGATTTAAAGAAATCCGCGAAAGTCAGTTTTCACGTAAAACTAATACCTTCTCAATATTATGAGAATGTATTAAGAAAATCTCGAAAAAAAATCAATTAAAAACATTAGGGAAATAAATCTTACATTTTAATTTGATATGATCTCATATTTAAAAAATCATAGGCAACGATAACGGAAAGTCAGCGTCCATTCGTATTAATTATGCAGATAGCAAAACCTATAACTCATAGACGTCTTTTACTCCTATCGGAATAGAAGTCAACAGTCAACTAAATGATTTCAATTACATTCTAATTTTCAAACAAGATTCAAAACCTTAATCTTGAATCTAGTTTTTGCAACAGGTCGGCGACTTGATATCTCTTGCATTTCTCAAGTGTCATATTATCTCCCAAAAAATGCTGTACACCTACATCCTACCTACAATTAATAAATTGCAAACGAGCACGTAATATGTTTGTCCAGTTTCTAATCAGCCTACTTTTTAATGATTAGATAATTCTCCTTTTTAATCGCGATCCTAAGTCAATAATTCCGAAATGAAGAACATGGTTGTTGAAATATTAAGAAATTGCAGCCAATACTAAATTCAGGTAAAAAGACTGTTTGCAAACACATTTTAGTTTAATATGTTTCAGTCATTCTTTTTAAAAATAATAAATTATAATACCAGTCTGCAGATATTAAAATGAAGGATGTAGGTTTTCGTTTTGCAATGTAGTACGTATCAAACGTTTTAGTCTCGCACGCTTCTCGCTTGTGTTTTTCTCTCCGAAGATCTCGATGGATTTTTTTTCGTGAGTGGAAGGAGATCAACGTCTCGGAGCGTCAAGGTCGTCTTTTGACGGTTCTCCAGCAGCAAAGACGAGTTATAAGGTCGCGGTTCTCGTGGTCGGTCTTGAACCGTCGGCGACCACGAGAAACGGATGAGACGATAAGGGGCACGATTCTTAGCCGGATAGCTGTCCATGGTGGTAGCCACCTCGCGCATGCACCTTAAACAAGGTCAGATCTTATCGTAGCGTGAAGAACCAAGTCCGGAATAACGCCGAGAGCCGATGGGAGGCGTGAGAAACCGCACGGCCTTTCCGCACCCGGTCGCAATTAAATGTTTACTTATACTGTGTTAAGTATATTCGGCCCCTCGCGCAATCTTCTCGTATGCAAATATAACGCGCTCGTTCTAACACAAAACGCATCATCATTTTGCAGATGCATACACGTCTTGTTTGCCAACCCTCTTGTTTTCACTCCACTTTTATTCACTTCTTTATTTATTTTATTTTCCTGTACCAAAATTTGTTCCGTTTTCTGAATCACAACATTCACAAAGAAAAGTACCTTGACCCAACGTAAAAAAAGAAAGCTGAAGAATCTTGCGCAGTCTTCGTACTCGTGTTTCCCACAGGAGTGGTTCAAAAGAAAATGGTCGCATGTCATTCCGCACCGTCACGGCGACATCCGCCCATTACGCGAAAAGAGTCACGAGCCTGGCTTTTGATAATAATTCGAGTTGTTCGCGGGGCAGCCTATAAGTACGTGCGTACGTAGAGGCACGCACACCTGCATCTGCAAAGAGACGGACGTATCACGAGTAAGTACCTTGGGAGGAAGGAAAACTCCGTTTGTGAAGATCTACACTGAAGGGTTTAGCGGGAGGGTAGGAGGGGGGATAGTACGAGACGAAGGTGGGGCATTTGAGAGCAGGAGAGTGAGGAAGATGGTGAAAGAGTGAGAGAGTAGGAGACTTTAAGAGGCAGATAAAGAGAGAAGGTGGTCCGAGGTCAGCGGGGTGTATGACCTTACCACGGAGGCCCCTTCCTTCCGTGGGCACCGAGAGCTAGCAGGCCTGGCCCGAGGCAGACAGGATGCGCTGAAGATTACCCCACAGATACTGTCCGCGATGATTACAGAAATCTAGGAAGCCGCTCAATTTAATTAACCCTTAATTGCGAGTCCAAGACGCGTTTAGTGGCCCCCCTTTCTTCTTCACTGCGTCCGGACCAGCCACTTCTCGCGTCCTCACGAGTGGAGAACGTCCCAGACGTAAATTCTCCTCGTAACGATACCCACGGGTATCGATCGACTGATAGCGAGATGCAAGTCCAACAGCCGGCCTTCGGTAATGGATCTCGCAATCGGATGGAATCAGGTTCCCGCGAAATCAACCTAGATGATGCGCGAGTCCATCTTCTTGCAGTTTACGGGCCATCTTCATTTTAGTGCTTTAGGATTGCTCTTATTCAGAAATTATGGAGGAAGGTTTAACCATAATGATAATTGTAAGATACAGAGTGACTTAAATCTAGCTTCAAGTCTAAAAGCGGGCTCAAATTGAGGTAT
>CAKNWW010271038.1:0-10785 GCA_932074435.1 Andricus kollari
ATATTATTTTGCCTAAGAAGTTTTTATTTTTATCGTATTTCATCAGGGCTAGAATAATTGCATCATTAAATTGAACGAATTTCCATATGCTTAATACGATTTTCTTCTCCAAATAAACTCAAAATATTTTTATTCAAGTATCAAATATTCGTGTTCGTGTAATTATTTAAAAGAATAGAAGTGCAATATTAATGCAATCTATATGCAATTTCAATAAATGAAGCAGGTGGGTACTCTTAATAAAAAAAGAATACATTTAAATAACTATACGATGAAATAAAAATTACATAAATGATTCTAATCAAAATTTATAAGCGATCCATTAATTTCAACCAAGTTCTTATGATTTACACGAAGGTTCGTGAGGCATACAACTCGCAAAGTTAATCAACTGCCACAATAGGTCTGGGAGAAAAGATGATTGGACGGTTGGACTGAAGTGGGTGATAAACGTACCTATTAACATTACCAGCACCACTGACCCTATTGCTCATTTATCTTAACCGGGTGGACAATTATTGTCAAAAATATTTCGATTATATTCTGTGATTTATTTCCTATTTCTATAATAAATAAT
Source organism: Andricus kollari (assembly GCA_932074435.1). Taxonomy (NCBI): domain Eukaryota; kingdom Metazoa; phylum Arthropoda; class Insecta; order Hymenoptera; family Cynipidae; genus Andricus; species Andricus kollari. Next base: position 578 of record CAKNWW010271038.1, read on the forward strand.
TGAAAGAAAACATCAAACAGGATTGATATTCTGAAAATGGATATTATACTCGAAACACTCTGGGCATATCGAAAAAAGTTCCTTATTTGTAGTTCCAATGGGGATGAAAACTTTCTTTTGGGAATCAAAAACACTTCCCTAAAGTTTCATTTAAAAAATGTCTTCTTTTTCCGCATCGTAGATATAGTCAACATCTTCTAAAAGCGACACACTCCTTCTTACCTTCCCTGCCTAATCGACCTTGAGATATAAAAAATGATTTTAAAAAGTTGACTTTTTCTCCATTTTTCTTAAAGTTATTTCAATTTTCTTGACTACTTGCGCATTAATTCTGCACAGAAAAAAACTGAGGTTGCGAAATGTTTCAGGTAATCGGTCAAGCAGAATAAACGCGTAATAAGTTCTTCAAACTAAGGTAAACTTTCCGTGGTGAATCGTAGATATCTCTTGCACGATCTCGCATGATCTCTCTTTCTTAGGAGCACGTTACAAGCCTGTAACCACGGATAGTTTACCTCAGTTGGGAGTAATGAGCTGATATTACCTTGCTTGAACCATTACCTGTAATGACCTTTTTTCTGGTAACTGAGAACTTATAAACAAAATTTTTGGTCTTTAAATAAAAAAAAGTGTGAAGAAGTGTGTCTACGATGCGGAGGCATCAACATTTTTTTACTTTGATGAAACTTTAGGAGAGAGATTTTGACTACCAAAAGAAATTTTTCATCCCTATTAGAACTACGAATTGCTTGGATAAAAACCGTTCGACAATTTAGTGCAACTGCTACTTTTCTATTTTAGCCAAAGCAACCTTTTTTATTTATTTAAAAAATCATTTATTATGTTATAAACAAATTAATGAACAAGTAAAATTTTTTCGTGCTTTGCAATGATTAGTTGTTGAAATTCATATTTTTACATCAAATAGGGGTGAAATTACTGTATTATTAGGCTTAGTTAAAATAGCCGCTCATTGCAATGCTTAAAAGAATCTTTGTAAACAAATACACATTTTGACAATACCTGAACTAATAATGTCAATTTTCTCGCAGAATGAACTTAAAATGTATTTTTATTGACCTTTTGTTGTTGTATTTTGTGATTTAAGAAAATTTGTTCTTTATTGAAACAATTATTATAAACAAAGGTCCATCTTTAAGATTCGTCCATGAATATACTTAATTGTTTATACGAATTCAAATACAAATGTCTCTGCTAGTGAAAGTTTGCTGTCAGGTTTCCAAATTAACAATAACTGTTAATTATTCAAAAAATTTGTATATGCAAATGGACATTTCAATTTTTTTCCATAAATAGTCTCATTTTTTTAAGAAATCAACTAAAAATGTATCGGCAATGATTTGTAGTAGTCATAGTTTTCCAATTTGAAGCAAATGTTAATTTTATTTGAACATTTTTTAAAAATAAGCAGCTATATATAACTTTTTTCCATGAATAGGATTAATTGTTCCTGTCACATTTTCCAAAATGATAAAAAATACTAATTATTTAAAAAATTTTCAAAATTAAATGGGCATTTTACCTTGTTTTTTTAAATAGCCTTTTTGTGTAATCTACTAAAAAAATGCATGTCCTTATAGCTTTGAAGAGTGTCATGGGTTCTTCGTTATAGGGTTAAGATATGATAGATTTATTATAATAATTATTATTATTTATTTATTTTTATTATCTTAACTTTGATTGAAAATGTGAATAATAATATATTCTATAAACCTTATGCAATTTTGTTGTTTTATCAAATCATATTATAATGAACTGTTTGATTTTATGTTGTTCGTTTTAAACTGTGTTTTTAAATAATTGTAAGCATGGAAAATTATTTTAAAAACTTTGAGACGTACAATATACATTTATATAAAGAAATACACGTTTCCAACATAATATTTTGATATAAAAATTACGGGAATAATGAACAGATCTTGTCATTTTGGAAAATATGACAGCAAGGAGTCAATAGCAAGACATTCTTAGATGATTCCATAACAAAATTGATTCTATTCATAGAAAACAAGTAAGAGTAGGTATTTGCTCGTAATAATTTTTCCAATAATTAACATTTGTCTTGAATTGGAAAAATATGAGAACAAAAAGTCATTGTCAATATATTTTTGATGGATTCCTTTAAAAAATAAGACTGTCTATAAAAAAAAGACCGAAATGTGCATTCGTTTATAGACATTTTATAAAATAATAAATAATTTTTGTTAAGTCGAAAAATATGACGGCAAAAAGTTACTGGAAACACATTTGAAGTCGAATGTGTGAGAAGAATTAAGTCTATTCATGGAAGAACGGTAAACATGAGCAATTTTCATAATAACCATTGTTTAAAGAAATAATTTTTTTTGTGAAATCACAAAATATTACAACAATGAAGCAAGGAAAAAAAAAATCATTTTCTGTTTATTCTACAAAAAAATTATTCATTCAGATATTGTCAGACTGTGTATTTGTTTTCAAAGATTGTTTAAAGAATTGGATAAGAGGAGCATTGCAAATCACTGTTTTTTCTTACATCAACAGATAATAAATTATTTTCATTTAGTTATTATACTGATTTAGAACCTTTTTTATTGCATTTGAGAATCTTTAGAGCTCTAACACACTTGAAAATTTACAACAAAAAATTTAATTTGTTAATAAACAAAAAACGTTTCTTTGCCTAAAATAAAAATTAGCAGTTACACGTTATGCCTGGAAGCCTTACAGTCGTTTAGAGAAGTACGTCAAAATCCGTTGAAAATTGAGCTGTCCAGTGATTTCTGTCAAAAAAAGTGCTTTTTGGCACATTATGTCAAGGTTTCAAAAACATCTTTTATTTTTGGGAAAAAGCTAATGCTCCGTTTATGAAAATTAATCTTAGGCGATAAGAAGGCTGGAGAATTAATTCTTGGGCTTTACCAGGTTACGTTCAACTGAAACGCTAGGATTGCGTGCTGCCCTTACTCAAGACGATAAACGTCCAAATACGCGTAAACCGACCTTATCGCATTTACCACCCGGGTTGAGGACATCTCCATATCCTAGTTTAACTGTCGACACGTGAATATCAGGACAAGCTGGTGCTAACATGCCAATGACAACGATCAATTTTAACACCATTTGTATTTTAATGCCTGTGGGCATATTCGAACTGTATTGCGATATATTATTTACTAATTATGGCTATTATTTCTTCAAATTAAGTCCTTGAAACTTTAGGATTTTATATTGAAATTATTTTTTTGATTATAGCAAATTCCACCGAAAGGCAATTACATAAAATTTATACAATAATATTTTCAAAAATGTATTGGGTGATTTGCAAGTTTCAATTTGACTTAATTTGACGCCATCGTTTAGTGCTCCTTTTTACCTTTTATTTTTATTTTGGATTAACCCAAACCGATTATTTTTCTCTGAGATATGGCAAAGAGAAGAATAAAAGATAAAATATTTTATTGTTTTCGTGAAACATTGTCAAATGGATGTTACACTGGTATTTGATAAGAATGCAAAATTTATGATATTTTTTAAAGTCTAAAAAAGACCCTTAAGGGACGCTTGTCAATAATTTCTTGAATTTTATAGTAAAAACACAATCTTAACCATCTCTTGTAGAGAAATGATTATATATTTCTGATTCTTTCTAATATTTCATTACACATAGGGGTTGTTTTTCAAAACTGTAAAAGACATTTTTGATGTGATACTAAAATACCGTTTGTTTGTAACTAATTGTTTGAAGGTAAGTATTGGCAGTAGCGTTTAATTATTGAAAATCAATAATTACTGATATTTAAATAACAGTTTTGAGTATGTGCTGTATAACTTTTTCTGATTGAGAAACTTTTTTTATGTTTTCAGGTGAGTGAATCCTGTCCAATCTTCTAGTTGTAGTAATTGTTTATGGTGAGTACGATACAGGTTAAAAATATTGATGTGATTTGCAATTTTTTTCAAAAAAACCTACAAATTTAATTAAAATATTAAGGATTTCTGAAACTGTAATCATATTTAAATGTTGTACGTTTGCATAATTGCAAATCTTGTGGCCTGTCATATATATTTTCATAATATATAAATACTTTTAATATCTTTATAAGCTTAAATTTTAGTTAATTGTATAATGCACTCATGAGAAATTGTTTGTGCTCATGCACATTTTTCAACAAATTTTCGTGTACCAGAGATTTTAATTTCAACTAAATCTAAACTGTAAGATTCATCTCAAATATTTAGATCACCGCATGCTTCTCTGAAGAAAATATGTATTGATTTTCCAACAAAGTATGATGAAAGTTACGTTGCGAATTCATTTACCCAATAGTTTTTAGCCAAGAATATCGCTTTTATGGCTTTTATGTACATACATGATAATCAACAACTATGATAATGAGGGCAGAATAGAGAAGGCGGGGTTTGTAATTAGCTTGCTTGTGATTTAACAACGGCTATCTTAATTATTCATGTTTAGTTCTTTACGAGCCCAGGACAGAAATTAATTCTCAAATTATGTAACTTCGTAAGGCATTGCATCAGTTCTGATGTGCAAATTTACTTTTATTAAATTGATGCCTTACTTACAAAATTATATCATTTAAGCTGATGCAAATTGTCAAATATATTTAGACATTTTGAGAACTACCAGAGCGGTTTTCATGATATAAAATAAGATTCTGTTTTCAAGAAAGTACCATCTACTGAGTAGCATCAAGAGCTTTAATTAAACTGGCTCAATTGCGTTTTGGAACATTCAGCGTCTTGAATGTGAGAGTGCAGTTTGGAGAAAAGCGTGCCTGAAGAAAGGGTTTGGGTATACTTTAGCCATATAATTAAATTCCGTTCCACCTTGATGCAAATTCTATTCCATTATTTTTATTAATCCATATTATTACGCAATGGGAAACAAACGTACCTTAAATCTTGTTTGTTTAATGTTTGTTCTGAATTTATAAATTGATTGCTCAACAAAAGCCTTGCAAGTCTGAATTTATTTCTCAAAGAAGCTGCATACGTGGGAAAATTGAAGACGAAAATTGGTACAATTTCTCACACAGATCCTGCATTCACTTTTGAAGAATTGATTCTCGACTTTTTCTTTCTGATCCTTCAGTATCACTAGGCTTTCTTCATATTTTTTCTTGTTGCTGTGTAAGATATCCTTTATAAATTTTTATTAAAAAATGTATTTCAATAGAATTTTACTGGCTTTTGAACTTTATATATACGTAAAGAACAATTCTGTTGATGTAAAAAATATGAAAGCCTTGGATAAAATATGAGTTAGAAAAATATATCACAGAAATAAAATTCAATATCTATGGTATATTATAAAAACCAATGAGACAGACCAAATAAAAATGAATATACATACACGCACATATCATAGCAATTTCAGAAGCCAGAATAATACAAAAGTGCAATCATTAAAATAAATAATTTCAAGATTTATTATAATAAATAAAGGAACGTGGCTTATCCACTTATCGCTGAAAATTGACAGAAAGAACGGACTGTCGTATTAAAGAGGTTTTACCTGAAGTAATCCAAAAATAGTTATTAGCTTCCATTTATGTCTCTCATTAATAACTCTGGAGTCGTCAAATGAAGTAGCTATATGATTTCTCAGAAAGGATCAATAATAATATTTAATGACAAACTGGGGCTTAGGAGTGTCCTATGAATTAAGGATAAAAAATAACTAATATAAAACTTTATATACCACCAAAATATCAAAAGCTTCAGCACTGTAAAATGATTAAATCATCTAGAAACGCTGATTAAGCCATTCAAACAAAATTACAATTTAATAATCATGGTGATAGTCAATCGTCGTCTGATTCAAACCAGCAGCTTTCTTCATTACATGATCACATTCCAGCCTCACTGACATAACGAGATGCGAGGACAAAAATATTTCTTCATCGTGTTCCATAAGCGTGAACAATAATTTATATCCACAACTTACATTTTACAGCTGTTTGACCCATGGATAGCATAAACATTAAAATAAAGAGCTATATTTTATACTAAATGATGGATAATCATCGTTAATAAATTATACGTAAAAATGCAGTAAAATTGCATTACAGAAGAGCTACTCTCGGCGTATTATTTTGCCTGTATTTAAAACTATTTTACATTTCACGAGAATGCGAGAAAATCCTGTTGAAAATGTATCGACGAGTTAAATATGAGAGGAGTGGTTGGATGTATGATGTTAGTCAAGTTGTAATTGCGTGTAAATAAAACATGTATATCCGCTCATAGTCTCCCTGACGTACAATTCGATGACGTTGGGATTAACGTTTGAAATATTACGTTTGGGGTGTCATATAACAAAGATCAACTACATGGAGTTATGTATTTTAGTGATGTTTAATTCAAGTTGTTATAAATTTCAATTTTACAAGAAGGATAAATTGTGCTTAAAAAAATTGATGACTCAACAATATAGTTTGGCAAGAGTAATGTCCTATTAAATTTTCACGAACTATATACGCAGATTTAACTTCTGATCAAAGTATTATTTTCAAAGACTTATGAAATAATCTGTCACATTAAAAGTAGAATTATAGCATTTTGCAACATAGATATTCTTACTTTTAACAAAATGTCAATTCAGTTTTAAATATGACTAAAATCAGATAAAATTCAAGTTTATTAAATGTATGCGTATGTTTATAGACTCAAATTATATCAATTTTCATTTTGAAACTTTCTAGATGAACATCAAATCTCTTACTATAGATATCTTAAAATGTTCCAATATTAATGTCTGGGTTTTTTTAATTTTCAAATTATTTTATTTCAAGAGCTACATGTGTGCGTACTTGTACAAATCTATTCCTTTTAGTTTTTGGAGTTTAAGTTTTGTAAATTTTGTATTGTTAAAGGTTTAAAAGTTTCCATCTTGAACACTTGCTTCACAATTCTTCATCTTATATTGTTCAATTGAAAATTGATTCAAAAGCCTGACATATTTTGGGAAGGCTATCATCAGTTTGAAAAGATCAATTTCTTAAAGCATGCTGTATAAAAAGTGTTGTTTTGGAAAGACTCAGATTTATTATAAATTGTTCAACTTTCAAACATAAGGTTTAAAAATCTTTTATACAGCGTTCGAAAAGTTCTTAATTGCTCACCAAATGTTAGGTTTAATTGAAGATGTTCCTGCAACAGAATTTGGTCTCGAAAATACTTTTTCAATGGGTTTTTATAGAAATTGATTCTTCTAAATTGCTGAACTCATTATATGTAGAATTATATTTGCCACAGATTCACTTCTCCACCTATATCTCTTAATATTTAACATTTATTTCTTTGTATATTTCATTTCTCGGTTCAGCGACCGATAAATCAAATGGTAGTTTATTGTTTTCCAGCCTGAAATATTTTTGACTGGGCGAAAAACAAAACAATATCATTGTATTACAGTTCATACAACAAATAGATTATTGTTAGTTTACCATTAACGTCAAATATGGCGCTAGTGAAGTGGTAATAAACAAAAGCTCATGCTTCTTTTGCCCACAGGTCTCTATCTATATCCATACTTATGAGAGATATTTAATTACTTAACACGTCCAAAGTGAAGAATAATGACATTTTGTTGCCATTAAGTGATGCATGCATTATTACAATTCTTTTATTTATTATTTATAGTACTAAATGGAAAACTAGGTAAACTATAAATAAAAAAGGGTAAGACAGATACAACGAACAATAAAGAAGGATAACAAAAGATTTTAGACAGTGAGATTTTCGAAAATGTTTACGATTTATTTTATTTTGAATTGAGCGTTTCAAAATATCCTCTCATTTTAGAGAGTGAAAATTTTATAAAAAATATAATGCAATATAGTGATCATTATTAATATGAAATTAACAATATTAGCCCACATTACGAATAGCTTGAATAATTATTTTCGAGTTTTATTCTAAAATAACAATGCAACGTGACTAGACCAAAAATATTGAACTCCACTCTTAATTTTTCAACTCAATATAAGTATTATCTGTAAATCTGAAATATTGAGAAAATTGTTTTAATATTATTTAGGAATTTCTCTTTTCAAGTTTGTAGTTTGGGACAGGTTGTCTAAAATTTTGAAACTTTACAAAATAGTCTACTTCCAATGTCATTAATAAAGTCTAACATTAAATTGCTTTAATCGTAGCCATGATTTTTACAAATAACTAGGCTTCAAATCGAAGGACCTGCCTTTATAATTTCAATTGTAATTGCGAACTTTGTATAGGTTTTTATTCTACACATTCTGATTGCTTTTTTCCATGACGTAAGCGCTATTGTCATAGACGGCAAAGTTTTATTACGCGTATGTCGATCGACTTTTTGGCCTGGTAAAATTTCATTGCACGAAAATCGGTAAAGCTTTGACGAAGTCAAATTCAATTGCCGTGACGCGTACCGACACTTTTATACATCCATACAACTCAATTCAAAAATTAAATTGCGCATGCGTGATAATCCCGAGTTCGATAAATATTATGCGATGGCAAAAATGGCTTTAATATGAGATGCGTCCTTTTATTATTGTTCGTGTAAAATTATCTCATTGGGGGGAAATGAACTTTTTCTTAAAAATATCGTTCTTCAACAAAAGTACTACTATTATACTACGATATGTATAATTTATTCGATTTATGGTAATATAATTTAAAAGCATCTATGTCTAACTTTATCCGTTTAACACGCTCATTTTTACTGAATTTGCATACATTTTTCTCAACTTACTTTATTTTTTTTATCCTCCGTTCTGAGTTGCAGAAACCAAGTAAACCGATTACGCTTTCGCAACCCAAGAGTGATGTAGCGGCTTCTATTATAAAAACAATGCATCCTTATTGCCAATTTGAAACTTTCAACTCAGAAAACGGTGATTTTTCCGACACCTTTACCCTTAATTCTGACACTTCTATGCATTTCTATGCATTTCTGATGGATTTTTCTCAAGCTCGGCTCTCCGAGATGAGCGACGTGAAGCTCGGACAGAAACAAAGAAGCGGAGAATGAAAAAACGAGCGGGAGTAAAACCAAGGGGCCAAGTTTCGCAAGAAGCTGACGGATTCTTAATTAAGGTTTCAGATCGGAATGCCGTGATGCGATCCTCCGCACAGATAGATTACGACTCGGGTAAATCGCATTGTCTTCCTGTAAACCGTACGGGCAGATGGGTACCTTGTGATTTCTCTCTTCTCATTGTCTCCTCTCGTCACTCCCAAATCTCTTTCCTTTTCAACGTTCGTTTCGCTAAGTCGCATTTCAAATGTCTCCTCGCGTGAAAACGACCCTTTGTCTTCGAGCCAGTTAACGAGCTCCTCTTGCTTTGAACTGGCTTTGCCAAACTATAAACAACGGGTTATATAGAGTTAAATTGGAAATTAATATATTTTGTGGAATTTCAGGGTAAAGCGAAATATGTCGAGGTTTTTGTTTCGGCACCTTTATATAAGTTTAAGCAGCTAACTGAAAAAATTCTGTCACTTTCTAATTCGAGTTCTAATAGACGTACTGTAGGAATGTTTAACGAATTCGAATTTTATGTGACAGAATCAGCAATTTAATATAATTTTTACACCAAACCCTCGGCTGATAATTCCGCGGTTTGGAAATTCCTACAACTGCTAGCCCACACAGTTTCTCAGTTCGCGAGACGAGAGACGTTTGCCACTCACGCCTGAACGCACAAGCAACGTAGTTGAAAGAAGCAGTGCGCGTGCACTCACGTGCAGATGTTGCGGAATATTAGAAAATGGTTCACACGGCCATGACTGCTTAAGTTTGGAATCCCCCGATTAAGGATCAAGGCTAATTGCAGACCAACCCCGACACTGTTCCTAAACCGCGTGTTTGATGTGATTATAAGACAATTGACGAGCGATTTAGATGTACTTCCTAAAAGCGCATAACTCCGATTAATTTGAAACTCAGTTTTCCTATGTATTTTGACGCGCTGATTATGAATATAATAGTCTAAATGCGCACAAATTTTATTCTCATGGTGAAACCCATGGAAAACTCATAAAAGTCATGGTTTTTCGCCTTTATCTAGGTGAATACGAAAAATTTCGAAAAAGTTTTCCAATAAAAGTTGTAGATCGAAGTAAAGAAATATCTATTGAAATTTAGTAAGTTCAACAGGCTTGAGTACCCCCTTCCAACGTCTCGTGGAGGAGGGAAT
>CAKNWW010271057.1:1105-14403 GCA_932074435.1 Andricus kollari
TGTATGCAGTTTTGAAGAATTTCTGAAGATATGGAAGGATTTTGAAGGACCTGTAAGGTTATTGGATATTTTGAAAGATTCCAAGGGATTTTATCAGATTCCCGAGGATTTCATGTAATTTCACAAGTTTTTATCATCTTTTAATGGATTTCAAAGAATTTATTCACAAGAAGTGAAGGATTTCGTATTGTTTCGAAGATTTCAAGATATTTTCAAATATTTTTTGCAATTTATTTTGAATTCGCTCTGAATTCTTATTAAGTTATCCTGAATTCTTTTAAATCCGTCTGTATTCTTCTAAATTCACTCAGTTTTACTCAATTCAGTGGATTTTGAAAAAGTTTTTGTTTAATTCATCTTGAAGTCTTTTAAACTCACCTTGAATTCTTAGGCATTTAATAAAATTCTTTTAATTTTTCTAAACTCATTTCAAACTTACTCAATTCTATGCATTTTTTTCATATTTTTGAATTGTTTTGAATTCACTTGATTGTTTTTTAAATTTAGTTTGATTTTGTATGCATTTTATCAAAATCTTCGTTTCCCTTAAATTCCTCTAAATTCAGTCAAATTTTACTGAAATAAAAGGATTTTTTCGTTAAAAAAAATGGTCAAATTCATTCGAATTCTTTTGAATTTGACTTGAATTTTTTGTAGTTATTAGTCACTTTTTTTATAAGAAATTAGTAGTACTTCAAAGATTTGAAATTATTTTTTGGAATTTACCCTGAATTTTTATTAATTCACCTGAATGCTTTTACATTCTTTGGAATTTTCTTGAATTTTTTTAATTCACTTGAATTCTTCTAAATTTACTCAATTCTACTTAATTCAATGGCTTTTTTTACAGTTTTTATTTAATTGCTCCTGAAGTCTTTTAATCTCATGCTTTTCTTTTGAATTCCCTTAAATTTTTATGAGCTCATTTCAAAGTTACTGAACTCAATAAGGATTTTTCATATTTAGAAATTTTGTTCAATTCATTTGATTTTTTTTTTTTTTATTTCCCCCTTTGATTTTTTATGAATTTCTTTGAATTCTTCTCGCTTATCTTAAATTCCTCTAAATTTTTGCCAATTTAACAGAAATCAATAGAATTGTTTGTTTTTAAACATTTTTCCAATACATTTGAATTCTTATGCATTTATCCTTAATTTGTTACCCTTTAAGAGCGATAATCTTTTTGAAATCTGCAGGCCTCACAGACCGGTCCCTATATCCCCTATTGTTCCCTATATTCATTTAAGGTCCATAAAGTACCCTATTTTCAAGATTTGGTCCCTATGGTACCCTATTTGCAGCCCATAATGGAACTTTAAAAAAATTTATAAAAAGATCAAAGCTTTCAAGAATCAGGCATTTTGAAAAAATAGCTAAATTCAGGGAACTTCTGTAAGAAGTAACTATAAAAAATAATCAGGGCTGCCACAAAGTCACTATTAATCACATTTTTTTCAAATCACTTTTTATAGTCACTTTTTTAAATAAAAAGATCAGATTAGTCACTTTTCTTTCAATAAATCTACGCATGGGTTAATCACTATTCAATTTAGGTCTATAAATAGTTCTGAATTATCTTAAATTCTTTTGAAATATTTCAGGGTATTTTTAAAGATTCCGAAAATTTTTTAATAGATCTTAATAATTTTAAGGGATTTTAAAGGTGTGCGGGTATTTTTAAAGCTTCTAAGGCAATTTCAAGCGCTTTTAATTTGAAATATTTAAGGGCATTTTTTTAACAATTTCATTAATCTGAAGGGATTTCAAAGCGTTTGCAAGATTTTAAGATAAAGAATTTTCTAGAATTTGGGAAAGATGTGTAACGATTTCGTAGGACCTATAACGTTTTAAGATATTTTAAAAGATTTCTCGTGAGTTTATAAGATTTGCCAAGAGTTCAATGATTTTAAGGGATTTTAAAGCTCTCAAGGTATTTTAGTACATTTTCCAGGATTTCAGGAAATATCGTCATAGAATTTCGCGTGATTTTATCATATTTTAGTGAATTTTGAAGAATTTATTCACGAGTAGTAAGGTATTTCGTAGGGCTTTAAATATTTGAAGAGATTTGGAATTCACTCTGAATTCTTATTAATTTATCCTCAATTTTTTGGATTGCTCTTGAATTTTACGAATTCTCTTAATTTTTTTCAATTCACTTGAATTCTACTCAATTGAATAGATTTAAAAAAAAGTTTAAGTTCTTATTTTATTGATCCTGCGGATCAATTGATAAGATGATCAAACGATTTAAAATATTATAAAGTATTTTTACAAATTCCTTGGTATTTTCTAGATTTTTGAAAAATTTAAAAAGATTTTAAAGGATTTTTAACATTTTAGGTTGTTTTAAAAGATTACAAAGAAATTTTTAATTGATTTCAGTAATTTAATGGGACTTCTAATGTTTCGAAATATTTGAGGGAATTGTGGAGGATTACCAGGCATTTTCAAGAGCATTAAAAAGTTTCAAGGGAATTCAAACGATATCAAAGGATTTGAAATATTTTAGGAAATTTTAATAGTTTTTCCAGAAATTTTTTATTTGTTTCAGTAGTTTGAAGGGATTTCAAGGTATTTTAATATTTTAATGGATTTCAAAGGATTTATTCACAAGAACTGAGGGATTTCGTAGGGTTTCAAAGATTTGAAGACATTTTCAAATATTTTTTCCAATTCGTTTGGAATGCGCCCTGATGATGATGATGTCTTCTCAATTCTATTCAATTCAGTGCATTTTTTCATATTTTTGAATTGTTTTCGATTCACTTAATTGCATTTTAAATTCAGCTTTATTTTTTTCGCTATTGTTTTGTAGTCATTAGTCACTTTCTTAGTTAGAAATTAGTAGGGTTTCAAAGATATGAAGAGATTTAAAATTTCTTTAATTCACCCTGAATTCTTTTAAATTCTTTGGATTTCTCTTGAATTTTATTAATTTACTTGAATTCTTCTGAATTTAATCAATTCTTATTTAATTCAATTGATTTTTTTTTTGAATTTTTAAAAGTTTTTATTTAATTGGTCTCAAATTATTTTATCCTCACCTTGAATTCTTAGGTATTTAATCAAATTCTTTTGAATTCCTGTGAGTTTTTTTAAACTCGTTTCAAACTTACTGAGTTCAATGAAAGTTTTTCATATTTTTAAATTGTTATCAATACATTCGAATTTTTCCTTATTCATCTTGAATTTTTAGGAATTTAATCGAATTCTTCTCGTTTACCTTAAATTCATCTAAATTCATTCCAAGTTCACGATAATCAATGGACTTTTTTGATTAAAAAAAAAATTTCCAATTCTTTTGAATTAATCCTGAATTGTTTTGAAATCTTATGAATTTATCCTGAATTTGTTACCCTTTCAGCGCGAAAAAAGTACCCTATGCGCGTGACAAAAAGTACCCTTTGGTCCCTATATTTTATCCCATAGGGACTGTGAGACCTGAATCTGTTGAGATCTTTTGGAATATTTGAAATCATTGTGAAATATTTTGATATCTTTGAGATTTTGAAAATCTTTTGAAATCTTTAAAATCTTTACGAAATCTTTGTTAATTCTTAAAATCTAGTGTGCACTCAAAAGTCGAGTGGTCTACCCCTCGTGACATATTTAATTTTACTCCCTTATGGGAACGAATGTTGATTTCACGTGTTTCTACTATTTCAGTGCACTAATTTGACGGAGAAGATCGCAAAGATGAAGGAAACTTTGGCGAAGAAAGATGAGATGGACCCAGAAGAAATTAAGAAACAAACCAATGAACTTCAGCAGGCTAGTCTCAAATTATTCGAGATGGCGTACAAAAAGATGGCTTCTGAACGTGAAAGCTCTAACCAGAGTACACAACAAGAACCCGAGAAGGAAGATGAGAAAAAGAAGGAGGAGAAGAATTGAACAAATTTAATTGGCTTCAATTTACACGCATCTTAGGTGCATTTTAATGTGATAAAATAATGCACTTATTTATATTTTTAACATCTTAATTACATTTTTTTCTCATAAAAAATTATGAGCATTTAATTATTCGATTGTGAAAGTTTATTGCAGTTGCAAGTTTATAAATATTCGTAAATTTTACGTAAAAATTCTTTATATAAAAGCTAATAGAAGTAAGTGTATGGCGAGCTGATTTGAGAGCGGGAAATTTAGTTTAGCTTTAAAGTTTTTGAGAAATTGAGCAAATTGAATGATGTATGAATATGATTAATACATACATTAGGTTGCTAGATTGCCATCGAACTGAAAAATCATTATGTAAATTGTGTACATATATAGGCTTGAGTGTTGTAAAACGACTTTTATAGTTACTTATTTTGCTATGAAATATCAGTATTTCGTAGGTTTCTAATATCCCAGTCGAGCAAAATTTGATGAAGTACTTGTGAATTTTGATTCTTGTGTAAATGACTGAAAATGGATGAAAGTAAAAGAATGAGTGAAGAGTGCATGTGCATGGTATTAATAAACATAAGATATTCATTGTGTATAAATTACTGCTAGGGTTACCAGAGATTAATGCCCTATTCAATTTTTTTATTTGGAAAATATGACAGTCTGAGTGTAAATGTTTTCGCTGTGTTGTTTATTAAAAAGAATTTAAATTTATTTACTTTGTTTCATTGTTTTTGTCCTTCACGTTCTATATGAGTCATTTGTTTGTTTAAATATAAAAGTTATTTTTCGCTTAATTTAACGCTTGCTGAATATATTTTCGGGTGAAATAATCTGTATCTCTCTTATGCTTTTGGCCAATGTTATCAAAAAGAAGAAATGTACCAAATTTAAAAACAATTCTGTAAACAATATTATACGGGGAAGCAAAAATGACCTTTATATGGAAAAAAAACCAAAAAATTCCCCGAAAACCCAAGTTCATTAATCATAGGCAGACATGAAAAAACGACGTTATCAGAAGAAAACAATTCTAGGCGTATTTAAATCAATTTATCTGTTTTAATTTTTTCTCCCGTAAAAAACAACTTTTACCTATTACAACCGAAAGATCAAGTTTTTTCGAGGAAAATTGGAAATTTCGAGTTTTTAAATTTAAAAAGGGATTTTTTTAGAAACGACCCTAGCAAAGATTTTTTTATCGGCAAATATAGTTGTAAGACATTACAAAATCAAGAAAAGCAATCTTGGCATTCGCACCTTTGGGTTGAAGTAATTTCCACTGAGCCGTATTAATAAATAAACATGTATACATTTTCCTATATAACTTAGTCAATAAGTTTTTAAATATTAAGAGTTTCTCAAATTATTAAAGGAATAATTTCGAATTAAAAACGCTTGAACTTAAAATATATATATTAGGGTGGGTCGAAAATGAATACTTTTGGAGTTCAAGATCGCTACAACGCAGGAAAGTAACGTATTGGGATCCTAAACAAGTATAATTAATTTGGAATCGATCGGCATGCAGCTTGGTTACTCGCGCTCGAAAAAAAGGTTTCAAAAATTTCTTGTTTGCAGAGTTTTTAAATGTTATTGATTTTCGATTTTTTTACATACCTGGAGGTCAAAAAAGTCTTCTCAATTTTTTTCGGATTTTAATCTATCATTTTCTGAGATGATTCCTATTTAATTTACCATTGTTTTCGGAAATTTTTTTAACACGTTTACAAATAGGAAGAGAATTGTTTGAGGTACATGAGAACTTTTTATTGACAAAAATGAACTAGAAAAAAATGCCGAAGACCCAGGAACCAAAATCAGCAATGCAACGAATTTTTAAAAGTTTGATTTTGGTATTTTATGAACTTATCTTCATAACTTGTACTTTAAACATTTTTCTGAGCATGTGTGGGTTTTAAAAACATGGAAATACACTATAAAAAATCCACAAGACAAATCGAAATTGGCAATACAGCGAATTTTTACCATTTTGATTTTGATATTTTATAAACTTATCTTTATAACTTGTAGTTGGAACATTTTTTTGAGCATGTGTGAGTTTTTTAAACATAGAAATGCACTAGAAAAAAAATCGACAAGGCCCAGGAATCGAAATTGGCAATAGAGCGAATTTAAAAATTTTTGATTTTCGTATTTTATGAAGTTATCTTTATAACTTGTAGTTTAAATATTTTTTAAACATGTGTGGATTTTTTAAACATAGAAATACACTAGAAAAAAAATCGACAATGCCCAGGAATCGAAATTGGCAGTAGAGCGAGTTTAAACATTTTTGATTTTGGTATTTTATAAACTTATCTTTATAACTTGTAGTTTAAAAATTTGTTTGAGCATGTGTGGGCTTTTTAATCATAGAAATGCACTAGAAAAAAATCGACAAGGCCCAGAAATCGAAATTGGGAAAAGAGCGAAATTGGCAATGAAATGGTTTAATTTCTAATTAAAAGTGTTTCAAAATTGAATAATTTAAAATTGAAAAATTTGAATTTACAGTTACAAATTGAAATTTTTTGAATCATAAACCTTTCAAATTAAATTATTCTAAAAACAAGTTCAAAATGAATTAATTTCAAATGGGAAACATTAAAAATTACAAAATTAAAACTTATGAACAGGGGAAATCCAGCGTTCTACATGCAAATTCAGAACTCCAAAATTGTAACCATTCAAAGTTGAAGAAATATTTTTAAAATTACATATTATAAACATTTTACATATTTTGATCTATTTTTGGTTTTTAACAATACAATTCTTAACGTTTAAATTTCAAATCGTTGAATTTTTAACACTTCATTTGGAATTATTATTCATTCTCGAAATCTTGAAATAGAATATTAAAAAATTTTAAATGATTCATTTTTTAAAGGTTCAATTAAAAATTCGACAATTTTCAGATATTACATTGAAAATTATTAAAAGAATACAAATCAAGATCGCTATAATTTTAATTTTTTAAATTTCAATTCAATTCAACCTTGAAAATAAATCGGTAAAAAATATTAATTTTCAAATTGTGCATCATAATTTTTAAAATTCAATCATTTTAATCTGAAAACTTTAAAACTAAACAATTTTGAATTAAAAACTTTAAATGATTGAGTAAATGCGAATTCGAAGCCTTCGATATTAAACAACAATGAAGAACACTTAAAATTGTACGCTTTAAAAGTTGAAGCTATAAAAATAGAGAAATTTTTATTTTTAGGCTTACCAATTTAAATAATTTCAGGACTAAGCATTTAAAAGTGGAACATTTGAAATTTATAACGTTTAAAATTGAACACATTTGAAGTGCTGAAAAATTGCACAATATCAAATTATTTATATATATTTTTTTTTTTAAATGAAGATTTTTCTTTTTAGAAAGAAGAGTTTAATATTTACGGCAATAAAAATTTGGCAGATTCAAAATGAAACTTTAAAAATTGTACACAAAACGTGGGAACGTTTAAGGATGTAAAATTATTTGTATGAAAATTTAAGTGTTTTATAATAAGAATCGCACAAAGATGCCAGCCATAATAAAGATTGAGTAAAAAAAACAAACACACAAAACATCAAATAGCTAATATTATATAAACAATCACAGATTTAACTGTTTCAATTTCAAATTTACATAACTGAAATACCTTTTTTAATGTGCGGAAAATATCAAAATAAAAAATGTCAGAACCAAACGTTCAAAATTATTAATTTAATACTGATACATAAACCTCTCAAATTATTTTTAAACGATCAAAATTTCCAAATGAGTAATTTTAGTTAATGATAAAATTGATTTCTGAATCTTTCTAAACATTATTGATAAAAGAGATCATTTTATTTGGAAAGGATTTTTTTAATATTGGGAAATAATTCTGTTCTTAACATTTTGTTACTATATATTATAATTTCTAAATTGAAATTTTTGACAAAAACTTAGAATATCCTAATTTACGTCGGTACCGGTAAAAAAAATTACCGGTAAATATTTCAAAAAATGTCAAATTATTTCTTAAAATTTCGAAAATAAGTGTAGATTTTAAAGCTAAACTTTTTAATTTTGCAAAATTACAAAATTATTGAAAAAAATGGAGTGAATTTAAGAGATACTTAGAAATTTTTGAAAGATTATTCAAAACTAATTTAACATATGAAAAGATTTCAACAAATTTTAAGCAAAGTGAAGACTTTTGAAAAAAAATTGACAAGCTTTTTAAGAATTTTGAAACGTTTCAAGAGAATAATACATTTTTCTTAAGATTCCTAGGAAACTTTCAAATGATTTTTTATTTTGAAAAATTAATGTAAGAACTAGGTATTCAATACTGAATTAATTTAAATTTGATCATCGGTACCGGTAACAAAAAATTACGGGACGACTGAAAAATCCCGAAAAATAAAATTCCAGACGCTGCATAATTACCGAATTGGAAAATTCCCGAAATTATAAGATTGCCGAAATATAAAAATGCCTAATTTGAAAATTCCCGAATAATGCAATTCCCGACTATTTATAATATCACCATATTTGAAAATTCCCGACAGAAAATTGCATAACTATAAAATATCCGAACTATAAAATTTCCGTAGGATAAAATTCTCGAATTCAAACAAATAAATAAATTGTTTTCAAATATTATCCATTTATTAAAAGTACAATAATCAAATACTTTTTTTAAAGCAATTTTTTCTTAATGTTTTAAGTTTAAAAAATTATTGTTTGAATTAAAAATAACAATAATTTTCTAAAAATTGTATAAAAAATAAATATAAAAACACATGAGTTCCATAAATATGTATATATACTTTTAAAATTTAAGTTTATTTTAAATTCAAACAATAATTTTTCAAAACTTCTTAAGATTTCGAAAAAGAGTGTAAATTTTAAAGATAAATTTTTCAATTTTGCAACATTACATTAACATTTAAGAGATATTTGGAGGTTTTGATATGATTTAAAAAATAATTTAACATATAAAAAGATTTCAAAACATTTTAAACAAAATAAAGTTTAGTTTAGATTTCGAACAAAAAATTTTGCAGCTTTTTAAGAATTTTGAGAGGTTTCAAGATAATAAAATTTTCAAAATTCCTGGAAAACTTTAAATTAATTTTTTATTTTGAAAAATTAATGCGCAAGAACAATAGGCTTTCAATATTTGATTACCCTAAATTTGATAATGTTCTAAATCATTGAACATTTTAAACTCTATGCCACTCAAAAATTGTTTAAATGATTAATCATTGATTGATATATTTATTGAAAATGATACTGCGCATGCGTATTGATTTGTTGATTGTATGTATGCGTGAATCATGTGGTGCGGTATGTAAACGACACCGACTAAACGGTACGGAAGAAAGGTTTATCCTCTTGCAGTTTTGGAGTGCTTTCTGCGCCTAATAAGAAGAAAAATGTCAGATAGTTCAGATGACGAGGCAACACTCGAGGAACACTTCAAACGTCCTAAATGGATTTTTTATAGAGACAGAAAGGAATGGAAAGATGTTATTCCAGTGCCTCAGGATGACGGTCCTCATCCGATTGTTGCAATTGCATACTCCGAAAAATGTGAGTAAATATTCTTTTATTTTCCAAAGAATATGTTCTTTTACTTTTCCCATAACACATTATTATTGTCGAATTCATGCTTTTCGAGGGAAACGAGATCGAGAACATCGAGAAGCGGACACTCATTTTATACATAACCTAACTTTTGCAATGCAATTTTATTCTATCTTTTCGAGATCTTAATATATTTCTCCGAATTAGTTCCTAAACTCATTGCATCTTTTTGTGTTGAATTCAGGGTATCAACTCACCGGGAAAACCTGGAACTGTCAGTGAATTTTTATGCACAAATTAATTGTTTTTAAAGTCTCATGGAATTTTTTTCGAGCGTACTGATAATTTTTTGTAATATAAAATTATATAACAATGTTTTTTTCATTTGTAAAAGTAATCTCAGGAAAATATATTTGATTTAAAATATAATTATGCTATATATGCCCTGAATTATAGGCATGAAAATAAAATAAAGATTAGTTGAAATTATTATTCATATTGATGGGCTTTATAGGAACAAAATTTAAGAAATGATTAATGATGTGTTTTAGTATTATCAATTCATTTTAATATTCTATAGTGATAATTAAATATATTTAAGAATATGCTCTGTAATCATTTGTAAAAGCTTCTCAAATTAATTAATAATTAAATTCCTAAAACCTTGGACCATTAAGAAATTACGTGCCCCTATCCCCTCTAGCTCCACTGGAAGCTGGAGAGGCATTTTTTTACAACTTAAGAATAAAGTCAAAATTTTAAAAATATTGATATAAGACCTCTCGAAAATATGCTCAGCATTATTAAGTTAGAACAGAGCATTTTTGGAGCATGTAAGAGAATTTGAAGGATTTACTGTTTAAACAAATATATATCATAATTAATACATATAAGAAGTTTCAACAAAAAATAGAATCTTTAAATTTTCTGATGAAAAAATTAATTTTCAACAAAAAAGCGATTTTTTTAATGCAATAGTTGAATTTTCAGTCATAAAGATGAATTTTCAATCAGGGCAATAAATCTTTAACAAAAAATTACATTTTTTATATATCTTAGTTCGTATGTATTCAAAAATATAAAAAGACTCTACAATGAATTAGACATATATTTGTTTTTAACTATATACTGCTTAATGCGAAAAATATGTTTCCTGTTACTTTGACTTCTTTTATAATTCGAATTTAGCGCCCTTTCTAATTTGAGGCGAAATTTAAATAATGTATTTATTATTTGGTTTATTTTTTATACTTTTACCTAGGTAATTTTCACTTCAACCACCAGCTAACTTCACTTCATTGCCCTAATAGCACGGAACGTTCCCGGGAGGTGTAAAATGTCCGCCGCTTGGGAACGTTCCATTGGGACCTGAGGGGAAACTTCCATTATTGTTATTTTTAACAACAATTATCTCGTAAACCGTAAGAGATAGGAGAAAATAGATGTCATTTTTGAGTTTTGAGTACCGCATATACTATGTATAATATGATATCCATATCATAAACTGACATCGATTTTGTCCTATCACTTACGGTTTACTTGATATTTATTGATAATAGTAACAATAACGATAATTTATGTTTGGAACGTTCCCAACCGGCGGACATTTTACACCTCCCGGGAACTTTCCTGGAACGTTCCGAAGGTGCCCGCGGAACGTTTCAGGAACGTTCCGGGAACGTTCCGTGCTATTAGGGTGAGTGCTGAGGGGAAAAGAATGGACCAAATGCATGGGACGAAACTTTAGGTTTATAATATCTTCGTAATGAATAATAAATATTATCATTTTATTATTTCATTACATAATTCTTGAAAAATAAAAACTATTTTTCAAATACGCTTATATAGAAAAAATTAATTTTTACCAAGTTTTTAGCGAAATAGGACAAAAATGGACCGAATCACATGCATTTGGTCAATTGCTTTCCCCCTCAGCACTAAACGAAGTTAAGTTAGCTGGTGGTTGAAGTGAAAATACTGAATATACGATTTTTTAAATCCAATTAAAAGTGCTCATAAATTCTCAATACATTCTCAAAGCGCATGGAGTTCGAGCATATTCTCATGCTCGTGATAATTTCTTCGCGCGCACTTAGACTCTTTGGACAACTATTATAACACCAGTAGACAAAAAACATATAAAATCGAACGTTTACTCATAAATAACTAATCAATACCGTAACAAAAAAAGATATACCTGGAAAACCCCTGGAATTATCCGGGATTTGTTTTCAGGATTTGAGTTAATTCATCCTGTAAATAATTGATACCTCTTTATCTCAACAGTTAAGGACGTCTACGATTACTTTCGAGCAATTTTAATCTCTGGAGAAAAGTCAGAACGAGCTCTGGAGTTAACCGTCGATTGTATCTGGTTAAATCCTGCAAATTACACAGTATGGACCTACAGGAGAGAAATTCTTCAAGTCCTAGGTAGTGATCTTCGAGAAGAATTGAAGTATATTGATTTTATGATCAAACATAATTCTAAAAACTATCAAGTTTGGCATCACAGGCAGGTGATAGTGGAGTGGCTAAAAGATCCCAGTCATGAATTAGATTTTACTAAATTAATTTTAGAAAAAGATGCCAAGAACTATCATGCCTGGCAACATCGTCAGTGGGTTATAAAAACTTTCAAGTACGTGTACAAAATATTTATTTGACCATAACTTTTATAATTCTATCTGCAACAGCTGCAAATTTGAGATTTTTCTGATGTGGTCATCTTCTTTTTTTACAGTTTGTATGATAAAGAACTAGAATATGTTGAACAGTTATTGATAGAAGATGTGAGAAATAATTCAGCGTGGAATCAACGTTATTTTGTGTTAGACAATACGACAAAGTTTGAACCAGAGATTATTGAACGCGAAGTCGATTTTGCTATTAGTAAAATATTATTAGTCAAAGGAAACGAAAGCCCTTGGAATTATTTGAGAGGGTAGATAATATTTTGTAATATTAATATTTATTATTTATTGCTTTGTGAATATATAATTTATGCTTTAATTCTATGATTTCAGAATATTAATGAAGGATCCTAAGGGATTGGGCTACAATGAGAAAGTTATGAAGATGTGTGAAGAGCTTTACTCAGATGGTTTTAGAACAAATCATTTGCTGGCGTGCATAATAGACATTTGTCAAGAAAGGCACAAAAAGGACGAATCTCCCGATTCGCTATTTTGCTATGACCAAGCTCGCAAGGTAAGAATCTCACGATCTTTTAAATTAACAGAGCATATAATTATAGATGAAGGGCCCTTCAAAAAATACGTCACACACGGGGGGGTGTTTTTTGACGATTTAAGACGAATGGGGAGGGGGCAATGTATGCAGAACGTGAAATTACATGTGGGAAGTATATAGTGAATAACAATTTTTTGAAATGCTTAAAAAAATAAAAATAATTCTTTTTTTTACAAGTATAGCATCTTTTTTAAGGATCCCACTTTTTACCATTGTTTTGAATAAGCTTGCCCTTTTTCTCGCTTTTTCTCTTACATGTGGACTGACGTGATAAAACCCAATAAGAAGCCCAAATATTTTTCGTTGAAAGTTAATTCTTTTGAATTGAAAAGCTTTAAACAATTTTGATGAAAATCCCATTTTTTGTTGGTTGAAAATAATTTTTAACTGATAATCTAACTATTCCATTATTGGTTCAAAGTTTGTCGTTTTTAGTTGAAAATTCAACAATTTGGTTGAACATTGATGGATTTTATTGTAATTTTTTGTGGAAAATAAATCTTCTTGATTGAAAAACGTTTAACCAAGTAGTTGAATTTTCAACCAAAAAATGTAATAGTTAATATTTCAACCAAAAAAA
>CAKNWW010271063.1:0-13664 GCA_932074435.1 Andricus kollari
ATTTTCAATACTAATAGTTGAATTTTTAACTAAATAAAATAATTTTTTAACAAAGAAGGTTAATTAGTCACAAAGTAGATTAATATTCCACCACAAAAGACTAAATTTTAACAAAACTCAGGAACTTTTAAGAAAATATTTGAATTATAAACTGAAGAAGATAAATTTTGAACCAAACAGAGAATAGTTAAATTTTCAGTTAAAAAAAAAAAATTAATTAAAAACAAAATTTCAACAAAATAGTTAAATTTTGAACAAAAAAGGGGGTTTAAACTAAAATGATGAATTATTAAACAAACAAAATATGAATTTTCAACAAACTAATTCTGCTTTCAACTAATATTTGAAGTGTCAATAAAAAAATATTAATTCTGAACGAAAAATGTAATAATTGATATTTCAATCAAAAAAGTTTTTAATTTTAAACCAAAAACAGTTAAATTCAACCAAAAACGATGAATCTATAACAAAAAAAGTTAAATACTTAACCAAAATATGTTATTTTTCGACCAAACTGTTGTGATTTTTATCCAAAAAAAGATACCTTTTCTATCAAAATAGATACATTTTCAGCCAAAAAGAATGAATCTTTAACAAACCAATAAAATTAAATTTAACTTCAGTTAATCGAGAATTCCCTTACTCTGTCAGTTTTCCCTTGACGTTCTGCAATTCCCTGACCTGTAGCAACCCTGCAAACAAGAAAAAGTTTGATAGATAGGAATAGAGAATTCATACAAAATGAAAATAAAGCATTTTAAAAGAAGATGATGTCAATTTTTATAATTTGATAATCTTCTAGAATGCCTTTATAATTAAATTTCAACTTCAGCTATATTTGTTGCTTTCTAGTCCAGCTTTTTTCCAGTCCGTTACGTTGCATTTTGCGTGATTGTTTTATCTTTTTTTTACCGAAAGACGCCAAGGGATATTTTCCCGAAAACTTGCAACTGTGGAAGACGCGAGATCTCTAGAAGCACTTTTCTGTCCGAAGATGCTCTTAAAGCTACCTTCGTTCCATGAAATCGATGAATATTCAATTTCATTCAGACCGTCTGCTACCTTTCTGCTTCCATCTGCCACCGTTTCTCTTTGTCTTTCTTTCCGGTTTCGTTCTTTTCTAACTTATCGTTCCACTCTTTTTTAAATCTCCCCCTATCACATTTAATTTTGATTCGAAAGCGATTTTTCTGCAGCAATTATTTAGGAAGTAGAACAAGGTTGAAGGGAACTTTTCAAGTTATACCTTTTTCCTATAAAGGTATATTCAAACTACTTATATATACTAGCAATATACCTTATGCAGACTTTATAGATAGTAAAAAAGGTCAGATGTTCTTTCTTCTTTGCTGATACTGAAAATTGCAGAGGAAAAAGTATATGTTGGTCATTCCAAATATCTTTTTAATATCAGCTACGCGACCCAAAAACGAAGTATTAGATTAGATAGTTTAAAAAAAAATATTCGCCATAAAAATAGGTAAAAAAGTAAGGCCGTATTATATAAATTCACTAAATTTTACCAAAGGTAAAAGATATAAAAATTAAAGATAAAAGTATAAAGAATAAATTATAAAGGTATAAAGGTTAAAAAAGTTACTGCTTATCAAATTTACAATGTTTACATCGATTTAATTGCTGTAGATTAAACTTTATATGTGTATATTATATGTAAATGTATATGTTGAACGTTGTAAAGAAAACCTCAGAGGCTTTTCTGTGCATTAAACTTTCTGAAGTATAGTGCAATTTTCAAACTACCTTTATTTTCATGGGTTTCATGAATTATATTGAAAAATATTGCTTCTATGCAAATATATTCTACAGAGAAATTTGTGTTTCGTAAAAATAAAACTTTTTCTATGTACATTATTTGTTGAAATTATTATCTTTCGATAAAATCGACCAAAAATAAATATCCCGCTGATTTTTCATGGTCTTGGTCATGAAACGAACTATACCTTTAAAAATATGCATTTTAGTTTTTGACATACGTGCATGGTAAATATTTTTCCCCAAACTACTGTTTATTCACGTAAAGTTCTACTTTGAAAAATCAAATACTTCGTTTTTGAAAGTTTTTGGTTACCTACAATTTGAAAAAATTGACGTTGAAATTTCAAAAAATCTTTAGAATTATCCATATTTATATTATATAATTGAGTGGTTGGATGCAATAACAGCCTACTTTATTTTTAGAAGTCACTAGTTTTTCATTTGTTTCGCACATAACTTCATGAAGAATGAGGGACTTCTGAAAATGTAAGTAGGCTGTTATTGTATTCCAGCGCTCAATCGCATTGGATTTTATGTTAATTAAAATCCTTAAATGTCCTTTTTTATTGAACAGTTTAAACTTCCTTTAACTCAATGTACAGTTATTGCAGTTGGGTTGAGTAAGGAAGGTTTTAATGTTCACATCTCACAGCAAACATTCTAAAACACCTTTTTTTAGTAGCAATATCGCTCCCTGCATACAGTGCTGTAAGTTTTTCTGGATTCATTCTGTAACATTATTGTAGAACATTCGTTGAAACTTAATGGCAAAATTCTAATTGCCTTCTGTAAAGTCGCTCTTTAAAATTTTCTTTTCAATCTAACAATTTGAGATCCCATTGAGCTTTTTTATAATGCTTGACATACTTTATCTTTGAAAAACTTACTATGACATAGATTAAAGTTTTTTACTTGTTTCTTTCTCGGGACTTAGGTTTTAAGCACAGGATTTAATAGCCTCCTGAAAGTGATCAATCAGCGTCGCATAAAGTTGCTGCTGCACGGGTTATTGATTTTGAGATATGTTGAACACCGATGTTTGTTTTTTTTTACTTTTTCTAGTTACTTGCAAACAAAAAGTGTGATGTATCATACACGTCACTATAGACACGTTTTTGAAGGAGAAGGATACTTTAATTACTTTAATCCATCTTATTTTAAATTTTATCCAAAAAGGAAATAATTTAATCTTTTCCACTTTTTAAAAGAATTCCTTTTTTCCCATATTTTTAATAAAGTTTACTTTTTTCTTGTTTTGAGAACTGAATTAAAAGAACCCAATTAGAAAATCGAACTGATTTTGGCTGAAATTTAATTCTTTTTGGTTGAAAAGTCTAGTATTTTGATGTTGGTTCAGAATTCATCTTTTTCGTGACAAAATTTAATTATTTGGTTTCAGGTTGAATTTTAAGGAAAATTCAACTACATATTTTGTTTGAAAAGTCATATTTTTTGGTCGAAAATTCAACAGTTTTATTGAACATTCGTCTTTTCAGATAGAAAACTTATATTTTTGGTGGAAGTCCTTTTTTTCGGTTGAAAATTAACCTATTTAAATCAAAATTCAACTGCTTGGTTAAAAATTCAACTTTTTTCTTGGAAATTCATCTCTTTTCCTATTAGTGCAACTATTTGTTTAAAAAATAATTCTTTTTTGTTGTTGAAAATTCGGCTATTTGATTGAAAATCCATATTTTTTGGTTAAAAATGCAGCTGTTTGGTTGACAATTAATAATCTGTTTTAAAAGTGGATTCAACTATTTTGTTGAATATTCGTATTTTTCTGATTGAAATGTTAAGAACAATGTGAGCCGTTTCCAGTGAGTTTTACTGCGTGGTAAAAAAAAAGAAAATTGTTTTTCTAATATGGAGACAAGGGTAAGCTAAATATTTAACGTAAATGAGGAGAAAGTTTGCTGTTACACGTTAAAATAAATGTGTTTCCTGCTGACGTACTTTAAACGTTTGCGGGCCGCTGAGCATCTCGTTTACAAGAAGAAATTTCTCTTGAATAATCGGTTTAGATACTCTATCGTTCTCTTGATTAAAACATTCGAAGACAGCAGCATCCAAAGCACATCACTTTTTCACAACTATAGAGACATAAGTAAAACACCTCGCAAGACACTTCAAGTGGGAAGCACGCAATTCCGTGTAATCGCATAATGCGTGCGACGCAGTTTCATAATCAGACATTCGAAGAAGTTATTTCATAGAAAATCACTTACTTTTATAAATATTAGATAATTATCTACCAAGAAGACAATTTTCACAATTCTCACGTCAACACTTGACAGTTTGACATTACAAAACACTGCAGTGTGATTCCGATGCTTGAAGTCGATCAGACCTCTCTTTCTACCATGTGAGATGAACAGAGACAATTTGATTGTGTTGCAATGACAGGTGTTACTTTTCGTTTCGAAGTGATCATACTCTCTCTCTGTCTATTCAATACTTCTTCTTCTTCTTTGTTTTCTTTGTCGAACCGTAGAGCCTATTGGGCAGCTACAACAGCGCCACCAATTCAGCAGAAATTTGATTTTCAATTAAATATTAACAAGAAATCTTATAGTAAATAATTAATTTTAAACTGTAGTATAACATTTTTGATTGGAGAGAATCGATATTCACTGCTCTTTTTCAATAATTAAAATCGTGCTTCAAGTGAACTCACGCAACGTCATGACGCAGTTACACAGGTAGGCCGTTAGGGCACAGCACCTTACCGCAATGCTCCTGTTTTGTCACGCCTTAGCGACCGCCCCCCCCCCCCCGCAGCTTCTTTCACACTTACCCGCGGCCCGGAGTCAATTCTCGGAATGCCAAACTCCGGGGTTCCTATTTCCGGGGTTGACTGTATTATATCTTTCGTCGAGAATTCATCTTTTTGGCTGAAAGTTTAATAACGTGGTTGAAAGTTACACTACTTTGTTAAGAACAAATTTTTTTTTACTAACATTAATTTTATTTAAAATAATTGATTTCCCTATCATTCCCCTACTTTCATGAAAAATCAGCATTCGTAATTTAGGTTTTAAGGTCTGCAATATTAAAATTATTTCAATTTATAATTTACTGTTTTTCTAGTTCCTATTGTAAAGCATCGAAATATAAATACGGCATTTATAATTCAAATGTTCATTTCGCTTGTAATAAAATGAATAATTACAATTTATCTGAACATTACTTGTAAAATTTATTTTAGCAATTGTGACCTTGGTTTATATTGATATGACATGCCTCTTTTTTGCAAACAGTAGTCACCTTTAGTCACTTTTTAGTTTGAATTAGTCACTCATTTCCACTTTTTTCAAGTACATACATTAGCCTGTGGCAGCCCTGAATTCTGCAAAACATTAATGACTCCTTTGGGTAGAATTTGGTTTAACTTTGCAATTCCGAATTTCCCCAAATAAAAGTAATTACCCAAAACAATTTATGCTGTATATCACAATGATACTAAATTCTTAATTCAGTGTTGTGTAAAGTAGTAAGTTACATTGTCGTGAAATAGTTTAACTAGTACGCCTCTTATTACAGAAGTTATAGCCACTTATACGTGTCCTCGATTTCATGTAACAATAACTTAGGCAGCAAAAGCATTTCCATGCGAGTGTACATGTTGAGAATGCATATTAAAATTCGCTTATAAATACGCCTAGTGTTTTAGGTACACAGAATCCGTTTTTCAGCTCTGAGCAATCTGTCATAACTGTCAGTTCAATACAGCTGCTCAGTAAACTGAAGCTTGCTCTTTCATAGCTGAAAAAGTATAAAGTTGTTGATAATAAAGTTGAGTACCTTTAATCAAGTGTTTGAGTAGGTAAAATATTGTTTATTTTCATGAATGCAAATGTAATTAAAAACTTTGATGTTTTCAATTGTTCTAATACTAAAATCAGTAAAACATGTACAATGTACATACAAGAAAAGGTCAGCTGTTTAGATAAGATGAGAGCTTTGGGACCTTTAAAAAGTTATGTCATCCTATTTTGAACACTTTTTTCAACCCTCCCCTTCTTCGTCACGAATCATCATACAAAGCCTGAGCCCCCCATGGTGACGTGACAAATAAGTACAGACACCCCCCCCCCCTCCCACCAACCGAAACAACAACAAGATCGCAAGAACCGTAGACGATAGATCCCTAAAATAAAACATAAAACATACAAACATAATATTTTGACAGACTTCACAGCTCAAAATGCTCGCTCTCAAAACCGGGGAAATAGGGTGATTGTTCATGAAAATATGGGAATACATTTTTTTGAATCAAATTAATGTATAAGTACCATATTTAAATCAATTTGAAATGCTTAAGATTTCAAGCAGAAATTAATATATTGCATTTTCAAAAACATAGAATAGTTGAACTTGCAAGCAAAAGAGATGAATTTTTAACCAAATAGTTGAATTTTCAATCTAAAAAATCTAAAAAACTATCAGTGTGAAAAATTAAAAAAAAAGCTAATTTTCCACAAAATAGTTCAATCTTCAACTAATAAAATTCTGCGTTAACCCCTCCACTTCCTATGTCACAAATCGTCACAAACCCTGTTAACCCTCTCTTCCCTCTTGCAGTGTGACGAAGTTTTTGAACAGCCCCTTTAAAACTTGTACAAATTTCTGGAAATCTTCTGAACTAATTGCTATGGACAGAAGGGGTTACGGAAATCGAAGTAGTTGTACTGAACCAGTAATTGTATTGAAATGGGTAGTTCGATTTAATAGTTAGTTTGATTCTCCTTCTTTGAAAGTTCACGTCTTCCTTTAACTGATTTAATTCCAAATTCCAACAAAATTACTTTCCAAATTACAAATATCAAACTCAATGAGAATGGTTCATTTACCTCAAATGAACTTACGTTATCCAGCTACAGAATCAGCCTGTCTGACACTCAGGAGATAAAGTAGGAATTAAATCCCTACAATCGGGAAATGAGACATCTTGAAGGCAGGAAATCTGTTAATTATTATTAATTGATTGCAGTCCCGGTGAAATGAATATTCACAGGTATCGAAAATTTATTTAAAGAATTGTAAATTGAGCTTTTACCAAATTTTGCATTAACAGTATCACCCATTCTTTGTACTAAAAATCTTTCGGAAGACTAATAGGAAATTCTTTCTTTAGGAAATGATGGAAAAGAGGACTTAATATATCATATTCATTGTGCTCTATTCAATATTTGATAAAAAATGAGAGACATAAGACTTGATGGTTTCAGAGAATAGCCCACATGGTCTGCGGCAGTATATCGTTATGTATCATTCTGATACCCTTAGATTTACTCTGGCTGGATCGCATGTAAGATTTCCTTCGGGCTATTGTATATTGGATTCATATAATCCTTCTTCAATTTTTCATCAAGATACCTCTGAGGAATCCTTAAGGAACTTTTAAAAGATCTGCGCATTTTCACTTGCAAAAAAAGACTAGTATAATATTTACCTCGATTTCTGAGTAATTTTTATCTTCAAAAGAAATTACCTTCACTGAATAAGATTTACTCACCACATTGGACATGATTACCATATCAACTTTAATGTATCTTGTTTTGTTTCGATGTGAAAAATTTGATTCTACCTGATTGAAAATTACCCACAACAAAAATTCATTTATGTTTTAATGTGGCTGGAGTGAAAATATGACATTCATCCAATTAGATTAATGAAAATAAATATTTTGAAATTTGTTATTTTTCGAAATATTAAAAAGTGACGTTAATTTATTTCATTTGAAGCAAACATTGATCAAACATTCCGATCTTCCGTTATAATATGGTGACTTGAATCCATGCAGATTCCTCTATAATAATATGTCCTTTATTTACCAAATTCAAAATTTGTTTGCTCCCACGATCTAAATGTCAGCCACATCTGTTAATATTTACACCCCCTGTCACTTAAGGTTTTCCATTGAATTTATATGGGAAAAATTTGCAACATGCAAAATCCATAGAATTTTCTGAGTTTACGTTGAAATCTTTTATCACCGAAGTCCATAACGTTCTTTCGAAGTCGACAAAACGTAAAAAATTATCTTAAAAGGTGAAAAATGAATAAGTGTAGAATAGTGTATGAATAGTGTATGAATAGTGTAGTGTTATTGTTGAAGGGTCATCCTCAAAAATGTAAAAGCCACTTCATAAAAACATATTTAAACTATGTAATACATGGATCGTAAATAGCACCCTCAAGGGGGCTTCCATTAATCTCATGAGCCTAAATGGGGGGCTGAGGGTCAGCAAATATATCACATTAAAGCACTTGGAAGGGGCTTCTTTAAATCGGCAACGTGGGGGTCGAAATTTAGCCGCAAAGCGATCACGTGATTTATGGGCGCTCCCTGAGATAAAATAAACCACCCATAAATGTAAATAATGTATATTCCCTGGGGTTGAACATTAAAAATGTGTTTTGTTTTTGCTAAAAATCGTAAGCAGTCATCAGAAAAAAAGGAGCATGGAAAAGCACACCAAACTCTACAAGCCACTTACAAATGTTGAAAAATGACCCCTTTTTATAAACAACATTTTTATTTTTCAGCTTCTTACAATTTCTAAGTCAATTATTTCAAGCATTTCGTGTAGAATAATTTCATTTACTACTTAGAACTTTTTGATGTAATGCATGTAAACTATACTTATTAGTTCAAAACTATCCATGTATATATTTATCGTTGATAAAGGGGTGGTTTGTTTCACTTGAGGGTGCTACTTTTCAACTATATATATTTATATAGTGTATATTATTTTTTAGGCCCTGACTAGTATTACGGATTTTTTCGTAAAACTAAAACTGGTCAAGTATAGTGCTAGAGCTAGTATTGCGGAACTTTCCGTAACGTTAGTCCTGAACGAGCTGATAAAGTCCGTAACTGTAGACAGTTCGTATTTTTTAATATTTTCTAATACATATTAAAACGTATTTCATATGGAATTTTTAAATTAAATTATAAATATATATCGAAGCAAAAATTGAAAGGAGTTGTTTTAAATAATTTTGCTTCCTCGTACAGAAAGCTTTGTAGCGATAAAAATGTTTCAACTTCATTTTTTGACATATCTTGACATAATTCGTCCTCAGGAGTCAGGATTCAAAGGGTCATGAAATTTCAAGGGGTGTTAGTCCTAAATGAGGCCCATTATTGATTAAGTTGAGGACCGGATCAGATAATAATTTTTTGTAGATTTGATATTTTCCTGAAAAATCATTTTAAACGTGATTTTTTATTAATAATATGTAGATTTAATTATAATACAATCTATCCTTTTTTAACAAAAAGGTTCCAGTTAATTCATTGAATATCGTACGAATGGCAACAAATGAATTTAAAAAATTTTAATTTGTAAAGAATTTTATTACAGTTTATTAACAGCAGTACGAAACTCAGCAAACCGAATTTTTTCGCGGGATGGTATTTAGTTGATATAATTCGATATAATGTTTAAAGCTAAAATACAAATTTTTATTATTTGATGTTTGAATTTTTTATCTATAACTAATTTTTTAAATATTAGAAATAGAACTACATGATAAGTACCAAGTTTATTAATTTCGACAGGATAAATCGATTGTATTTAGAAACACTCTATGACCAAATGAAATTCTTATATTTACAGATTTGTTTCCTTTCCTAATTTTGGAAATATAGCAATATTGTCAGTACGGAATTTATTCGTAATAAAGAGATTAATCGATTAATGTATTTAACAGACCTATATGGATAAATAAAATTATAATACATACAAATTTGTCAATTTGCTTAACGTTTAGAAAAAAAATCACAATTTTTGAAATACGTGAATATTTTAAGTATGAAAATTTATTTCTTTTGACAAAAAAATCTATTGTACTGTGTAAAAACCTTATTTGACATATTGGCCTAAGGGTTTCTAAGGATCGGGTAAGGTTACGATTTTCCGCTTTTTTGGAAAATTTTCAATCCCGTATGCTGGTTTTGAGGCCATTTTTAGTATTTTTGGATCAAAAGGCCTAAATTTTCATTTATTTTACATAAGAATGTTCTCATGATTATTTTCATTAAGGTTATCAGTATTTTTCTTTGCAATAGGCATGTGCAAGACATTACAGGAAAAATATTAAAATCGTTAGACCTGATAGTTTCCGCGTTAGGCGTGTTCTCAGGGCCATTTTGAGTAAAAAGAGCTAAATTTTCACGTTTTTGCAAAGCAACAGATCGGTGAGTATTTTTCTCAGAGTTATTACAATTTTTTCTCTCATTGGGCAGCTGAAATACATCTTAATACAAAAAATGAAATCGGTAGACCTCATAGTTTTTAATAATCTTTTTAATACAAAATTAATAAATAATAGAAAAACTCATGCGCAATAGCCTTCTCAAGTACCTAAAACTCCTTTTACAATCCAAAATCCGCATTGAAAAACCCTCAGATTCCCTTTTAAATCAATAAACCTCTTTTTTATCACCTCAGAATACGTTTACAATACAAAATCCCCTTTCCAATTTCCCTGAATCAATAATTTTTGTTACAAAATTAATTATCCGGGAATTATCTGTAACACAAAAACCATGACAAAATCTTGAAAAATAATCGAGATGTTAAAATTCGAAATTCAAATTAAAATAGTTTTTGTTGAAGTGGGGTTGGCTTTAGGTTCGCAAAGAATTAAATTAAATTAGTTAATAATTGAACTAAACGTAATTCGTCATATTCGGTAATAAACAAAACTTATCATACATCACTCTTAGCATCAATATACATTTTATAAGTAAATGAGTATTGAATGGATTATCATTTTCAGTATTGCTTTCTTATTCAATAAAGAAGTTTATTATAGAAGTCTTTTATCACGATCATAGAAAATATATCAGCCCGATTCTTTTAAAAGTCTTTTTGTTTATCAACAATAAATACCAAAGAATTTTCGACGAGGAAGCATAATGTCCATGAAATGATCACAATTAAATATGCACCCTATAATGAAACGGTCCAAACTACTTTGCATGTTTTTTCAACATTTCTATACTTTCTTATTTCCTTACCTTTTTCGACAATTTTTTACGCTTTTTAGACAAAATTAAAAATTATTTTTCCAATATGTGAGAAAATATGATTATTTTACATTTGGAGGTGATTTATTAGCCCTGGGAGCCAAACACCCTTGTTCAAACAATTTGACATAAAATTGATAGTTTTTTTTTCACCACATGAAAGCTTTTTGAGGGGTGTCCCTCAAATCAAAGAACCTTTTTTCTTGTTGGCTATACCCTACTCTGTAGGGAATGCTACCGATGTGCATCAGAGATTATTCCACACGATTGTGGCTCGAACAGGTATGGCTGAATTATGAAAACAAGAATTGAAATATAACATTAACCTAGTGAGTGAATTTGTCCAACAAACCCGAAGCGCTAAAGCGCTTTATCACCGCAACTTGTTGCGACTCGAAAGCTTGAAACCTTCTCTAATCCAGTAGGATGGCGATTAGATCCGTGCACGTGGGGTAAACCTACATTGCCTCGGAAGTAGACCACAAATCCGTATACGTCATTAATTTTATCTAGTAGGCGGTGTGCATTATTATTCACGGATCAATGGAGCTTGCAAACTCCCCTAGCTTAAGGAATTCCTGCGTCCGCGCACTTGTAACGTGACTTATTGCGTAAAAGGGTATACGGGATCACTGCCGTTCTATGGATAAGGCAGTAACTGCAAAACCACTGAAGGGAGGAAACCGAAGAAAATGTTTGAATCTGCTTTTCCCAAAATCCAATAGATATTTGAATAGTATTTACACTGTTATTGAGTAATTTCAGTGCGATCTACCCATTTATGAAAAACTAATTAACAAAAGTTGTTAATTATTGTGTGAACATGCAGATGTTATCGAAATTCCAAAGCCCTCGAAGTCAAGCACAGTTGTGTATTTCCTCCCGATTTTTTGCAGAAGTTGCCTTTTCAGGACGAGATTGTACGCGCGTTCTGGCTCCCTGGTAACGACAGGCAGTCCCGCACCATCGGCGCACCATTAACCCTCTAGTCTTTTCCTTACTCGAGAAGTAATTGAAACTTGATTGACGGAATGGAAAAGGGAATAATTTTCCTTTCACAGTCCTTAGGATCACTACTGTTCACTAAAGAAAAAAGCGAACATACATTTCAATTTTTTTTAATAAATGCAAAAATACGCAGACATTACTCGTCGTTTATAAATAAGGTTGCACAGTAAAAACTTTGAAATAAATTTTGTTGCACCTAATTTCAAGATGGGGTTCGATCTCGCTCGGAGTTGGGGTACGAAACTATCGTCTATTGTTTTTGCCTCAAAACTGTAAAAATAATTGGCAGCAGGTGACGTATCGTACCCCAAGTCTGAGGGAAACAATGCGGTACCTTGTGTAATGGTACCATTCACACTACCGAGACTAATTTTTGATGCCAGGAAATGGTACCCTGAAATTAGCGTTAGATTCACACTTTGTCTTTTCTGTGTGTCTCTCCAAAACAAGGTTATTATTTATGGCATGAATTAGTTGATGGATATAGATTTTCCCGATTAACCCTTCGATGGAACACTTCCCGACGTGTAACATAGCTGGCATACTGGGGTCTTTTTGATCCCAAGCGAAAAAGGCTTCCCGCAAAGAGCCAATTGATTATTTTGAGTAGCTGCATTTTTTACACACTCTTGGATAGTTACTTAAAAGAATGCAGCAGTGCGCTGGTGGTAGGGGACTGACGGCCGTCACCATGAGGTGGGGGGGGGGGGGGCAAAAATCGGACTGAACTTACGATGTCCTCCTGAAACAGGTATGAGGACGAGTCGTGCATCGCCCGGCTGATCTGTACCCCCTCATCTACCCTCTACAGTCTAGCCTTCATCGAAAACTCCTTCTCTATATCCGATTATTATCAGCCTCTTTCTTCCTGGGAAGATCTGGGCTGTTCCGAGCCTCTATTTACCCACCTTCCACCTATCAACCCTTTGGATGCGCTTGCGCTGCTCCAGACACGACCTGTGGCATATGTGTGTACCCGACATGAATTTATACACGTGCAGAGAATAGCTTGCCATTCATGCCGGGCCAAACGTGGTGCCGCGCCGCGGTCGTGGACTGCGCAGAGTCAACTAGGCTGCGAAAATAACACTCGCCTCCTCATTCACGACGCCTTGTGACCGCGCGGTAGGTTCTGTGTGCTATGTGCTTTTAGAGCAAATTTAATCGGACTGAGGTTAGCTTTGACTCATTTTCACATGGGTCGTTACAAAAGTCTTAGGAGTCAAAAATTAGGGTAGTGAATGTACATACCACTTTCAATGATCAAGCATCGTTTAAAGTTGGCAAATGTTCTATACCAGGGTGACCGAAGGTCAGGGAAAACCTGGAAATCAAGAAAAAGTCAGGGATTTTGAAACGAAAATTGCAAAATTCAGGAAATTTCTGTAAGAAGCACTTTAAGTAAGTGTCAAGAATAATCAGGTATACCACACTAGGGTGGTCCAAAAATGCATTGCAAAAATTTTTTTGATGCTAGATGCAAACGATCCCCCAAAAAAGTTTCGAAATCCAAAAAAATAAGGGTCCCATTTTTTCTTTTTTCAAAATTTTGATTTTATATGGTGCCTGTTGGGACTTGAAATTTGCATGGGAAAAAGTCACTTTTTAGTATTTTTCGAATAATTGTTCAGGGTTAGGGAAAAGTTGACATTAAAGTTATAAGGCTTCTAGAGTACTTTCCAACGAAGAATTTGATCTATCATATATATGGATTTGACGCCCCTAACACACCCCCACGATGCCCTGAAAACTACCCTTAAATCGAAAAATGTACATTCTTCAGGAAATTGACTCTTTTAAGCAGTTTATTCTCCTTTTTTCCGGAAATCATTACTAT
>CAKNWW010271086.1:893-14043 GCA_932074435.1 Andricus kollari
GAAACTGTTAAGTTTTTCCAAACTCGAATGCTTTTAGTCTTAATGACGCTCTATATTCTTAAGTTTTATAATCTGGGAGAGTTAAAAAAAAAGAAAAATGAGGATGCTTCCAAATCTCGAGCTTTCACAATATTCAAATTTTCCCGCTGAAAAGTTAAAGATGGAGGCATCTATACATACAGGATGTGTTATAAAACAATTTGTCCATAGTTGCTGCGTGTTGCTGTTGCTCCGATTTTGACGTCTGTAGCAGACAGAAGCAGACTGCATAATTGTTTTTCGAAATTCGTTTTGTATTTTGTGTTAAAAGAATAGTTTATTGAAACTTGGAAATATGACTTCGAAGTACGATGAATTTGTCTGGACAGGTGAGTTTTATATAATTTTTCCTTATTTCATTATAATCGTTGATTTTATTATTTTGTCTGTATCATTTTGGAGCAAAGAGTGGAGTGAGGAAGCAGCTAATTATTATTTTAAGCCACGACGATAATGTATCAATAATTAGCATATTTATTCTTTTTTCAAAATTTTATTGAAAATGATTGTTGTATGAATTTTTTACATTTTTTATTTCTATGACTGTGATGTTTCTGTACTATAATATATTCAGTTCAAGGTTGTCTATTTCCTATTATCATGTTAACTATAAAATAAAATGCACTTATCGTACATTGTCGTGCAGAATGATAGATATTATTTCCAGAAGAAAATTTTCCTGGGCTTTTCTGGAATATTTTGATTAGAACTTAGCTCTTTAGCTCGTAATTTCATTTTAATTTGAAGCAGAATTTCTTTTTTAATTGTTTTACTTTTTTCGAATGAGTTAAGTATACGGATTTAAATTGAGTCATGTTTAATATTGAATAATTAATTAAATTTAATAATTAAACCTGTTTTGAATAATTAAAGTGCAAAATTTAATTGCAATAGATGTTAGAGAATTATTCAGAGTTTGGAGAGAAAATAATGAACGAAAAAGTAAGGATGTAGTCGACCTATGGGAATCAACCTTAAAGTCGAAAGTGGATAATCTTGGAAATGAAAGTAAGTTAACTTTATACTCAAAAATATGTGAAAATATAATTACTTTACACAAACATATTGACACATTTTTTTAGAATATTTGGTTTTGGAACAAGTATGCATCGCAGCTTTGGACTGCTATCGTCTTGGTTTAGCCGAACAATGTTTAAAAGTTCTTATGACCGAGTTCCCTGGAAGTCTACGAGTCCATAAATATCACGCAATGCATTTGGAAGCCTTGGAAATGTAATTATAAAATAATTTTTAAATATTTGTTTGAGAATGTTGATGACTTTAGGGCCCAATAAAATTGAAAACAATGAAATTGCCTAGTGAAAATAGTAACATCTATATCTCCTCTTTTCATAATGACTGGAAAATCTTATACAATTTTATAAGAAATAACAAATCACTGAAGAGAACCACCATCTTGAGCCGAAACTTTTGAAGAAATTTAATTGTTTTCAATTTTTTCGGCTCCTGAAGCTAACAAATCACGTCAACATTCTCAAACAAATTTAAAAACATTTTTACTCTTAATGAAGTTTGTAATGTTTGTTAAATTTCCTTCTAGGTATGACGAGGCAGCAGAAGTTTTAGATTCGATAATCAAAAGAGACGAAACTAACGCAGCTCCCAGAAAAAGACGAATTGCTATTTTAAAGGCAAAGGGACAAATCACAGAAGCTATCAAAGAACTTTCAGAATATCTAAAAAAGTAAGGGCTTATTAAAAATATGTATTGTCTATTGTCTATAATAATTAAGTTAAAGCTTAATCATTTTTATTTTGAAATTATATTATTAGTCTGATCATTTGAAACCCATTTTTCAGGTTCATGAGTGATCAAGAAGCTTGGCACGAATTGTGTGATTTGTACCTTCAAGAACAAGATTATTCCAAAGCAGCATTTTGTATGGAGGAACTTATACTCCACAATCCACATAGTCATTTAATTTACCAAAGATACGCGGAAATTAAATATTCACAGGTCTGTGATACTTAAATATTAAAATATCAATAATTAGTCTGATTTTAAGTTGATTGTTTCAATTGAATTAAAATTCGAACTTATTCAACAGGGTGGATATGAGAATATGGAACTAGCTAAGTCATATTTCTGCCAGGCAGTAAAACTGAATCCAAACAACATTAGAGCGCTTTATGGATTATTATTGGTATGTATTATTCTTCTTCTTCTTCTTTGACTCTCTTTGGAGAGTTTTAGTGGAGAAAGATATCTTATTACATTTTTTAACTTCGTTTACAGAATTGTATATCTATAGATATTGTATAATATACATATACTCCCATACATACGTGCACATACACACGCACGTAGGACTAGACAGAAATATTGCACTCTCTCAAGAAATGTGCTATTAATGACCAAATCTAAAATATGCATAGCACATTTTAACTGTAGTTATGTAAGGGACAACCCTCATTTGAACCTGATAGAGACGAATAAAGTCGGGAACCTCCTGACCTCCAAATGTTATTACTACCCTGGAAAGAGCTACCGGACCCCTATCCGTTTTCTTTATAAAACGTCTTGCAGTCAAGACTTTGCATCAGTTGTTGGTTTCCGTAAATTTTTTTATTTCATTTACTGTGATACTGGTGGGGATGTCTCACTATTCCCTCCCTAGAAACCCTATAGTTCGGAATAAAGGATCTAAGTTTTGCAGTCCTAAGTAAATTGTTGTTTTCCGTGGTACTTTTTATTCGGTACTTTCGCTGTTTCTGGTTGGTTTGTGATGGACGCTCCAACCCCTTCATCGCAAACAACTTTTGTTTTTGAATGATTAATGGAATCCTCATAGGATCTTTTTAGTGTTTGATTTGAAAGATTTGGATCGATTTGCGTTTTCGATTATTTTTTAGATTTTACCACGAAGCACATTGCATTTCCTGATAGAGATTATCCAATGAGACATTCAAGACTACATCATTTAATTATGCGGGGTCGGAGTTCCCGTCCTCCAAAGTTTCTATGGCTTCCGCCATGTTAGCTCTATGCATAAATTACGTAACACTTTTCTGGGGGAGGGTGGTCTAGCTTAGTGTTATATAATGGTGAAAAATTACAGGGAAAAGTAGGAAAAAGCGTTAC
This sequence comes from Andricus kollari, assembly GCA_932074435.1. Lineage (NCBI taxonomy): Eukaryota > Metazoa > Arthropoda > Insecta > Hymenoptera > Cynipidae > Andricus > Andricus kollari. The sequence continues at coordinate 4,036 of CAKNWW010271086.1, forward strand.
ATATGAGGGGGGGGCCCCCCCCCAAAATTGTCGGAAAATTGCGTTACGTAATTTATGCACGACCCCAAAGCATAAACCTCTACGCACCTGCAAGTAGTCAAAAAGACCGAACAAAGTTACACTTAGGACGAAGAAAAATTCCTGTCTTATAATTTCTCTTGCCGAAGACTAATGCCAGCCTAAAAGGGCGAATTTTCTTAAAAACTTCACGAGCGATAGCAACAACGGTATATAAAATAAAACAATTTCAAATCGAATCCGCTCAAACATTCATGATCTTTACTTTAAATTTTGAAGGATACTATTAAAAATTATTTGATTTTATTAATTTAAAATTGTCCAATCCATAAACTTTGAATGTCTAATTTTATTTTTCAATTTTTAACATTTACAACTTAAACTTATTTAACTATTAAGGATTTTAATTGAAAAATGTGAAACTTTGAAAGATTTTAATTTGGAAGCATAAGAGCTTAAACTTTAAATAAAAAATTGTTCAATATATGAAGGGTGGAAAGGCAAAAGGAGGTATCTGACAAAATGGCAATTGTGCAGGAGAGCAAAAAACATTGTGTAAAATTGAAATCACAATTTTAAAAAATCTGCTTTCGAGCTGACGTATTGCTTAATCGATACCAAAAAAGTTTTATTGAAAAGAAGCTTTCAGTTATGAGAAAATATTGTTCGAAGTTGATCATGTTGGGTTGAAACTTTTTTTACCCTTTCCGAGTCGAATTGAGACAGTGATAAGAAATGAAATGCTCAATTGAAAACTAAACTGGTGATCCATCCCCGAGATGTTGATTAACTGGATACAGGAGGGAAACTTCAATTTAAAAAATCATTCAGTTCCGAGAAAATTAAGTTTTAGTTTTGAGGTTAGAATTTCATGGGTTTTGGAAAATTTATTAAAATCGGACAAAAATAATAATTTTGTTGAAAATAGTGAGACGTCCCCGAAATGTTCCGAGAAAATCAATTTTCAATGAAACGGTGTCGCAGTGTAACAGACGATGTTTGGCTTTTAGGTAGTGATAAATAATCAAATTGACATTTTTTGTTGTTGAACCATGAAGTTATTGAAATATATGCTTTTTGTGAATATTGCAAAAAATAGTTTTATCAAAAAAGTTTTTATTTTTAATTGATATGAAAATGTAAGTCTAAGGTATTGTTACCATAAAAAATACGATTTCGAATAAATCCTTTCAACACGAAGTGTATTTGAATTTTGAGAATTTTCACATTTTCGAAAAATTATCAGTTATCTCCTTTGCCTTTTCACCCTTCATATGTTGTAAATATGTTTAAAACCCACACTAAATTTTCCAAATTGCAGGTAACGAATCACCTCTCATCTTCGCTGAAAAGCACAGCGCCAAAGAAGAAGGAAGCCATAAAACTGAGCGAGTGGGTTGCTAAACGGTTGGACGGTTTATACAAATCGAAAGTACCTCAAGAAAACGAAGGCATTAAAGTAGTAGAAGATTTACTATCTCAATTACAAATCGAAGCTTAGCCGCTAAAATCTCTAGTTTAAATAATCTCCATATGTACACGGGTAGAGGCACTAATTTTATTCCCTAGAGGTAGGAACCTCTTTTCTATCCGCATTTTATAACTGTACAGAAGTAGTGCAGATAGGCAATGAATAAATGTAACCAGAATAGGTTTCAATACTTAGGTATATAATTATTAGGTAAAAAAAGAGTGACTGTTTCTTTGTTATAAATATTGTACGCATCGCTATTGCACTTCAGAGGGACGATTACTGAGAAAAGAAAATGTTTAAGGAAATGTTATTGCGAAGCGAATCTTCGTCAATTAACTCTCTCATTGTCTTTTAAATATACTTCGTTGATAAAAAGTTTCAGTTGATTTTTTTGTCTATTATAGTTTTAAAATTTTGTTTCCTTAAATTGAAAATCGCACCCTGAGATTTCGTGTACTTGTATATTTTTAGAGGCACTTTGTGGCTTGACGTATTGTAAATTCTCGAAGGAGATTCAGTCTGTTAAGATTTTTGGCGACTCAGACTGCATTTCGGCAAATTATTGTTTAAATTACTGCTGGCGCCACGGAATTATTCTGAAAGATATTTAAAGTTAATGTTTATTTGCTTTTTACGATTGTATGTTTTAATAGGTTTCTAAATAGTTACTCTTTCTTTGAGAAATTCTCTTATAGGCTTAAACGGATTGGCCGAGCCGGCTTTGGATAAGACGGAAGACCTTGCAGACAATTTCCGATACCTTGGAATCTCGGATTTCTGTATTCGAATATTTAGATTGATATAATCTTTCAATATTGTTTCCAGTAACCACCTGTGAGAAAGTTGAGACCATGGAAGTTAGATAATTTTTTTTGATGAGAGAGGTAGAAATGGATGGTCGAATAATGAAGAGAACGGGATTTAATTTTAATACTTGCCTATACCCTTCCGAGATTCCAGGGTTTTCTTCTTTCCCTTTTACGTCCGTGTAAATGCTGGAACAAATTTCTACTCTCGTTGGACATCGCATTGAATTCGCCAACTCTTCTACATTTAAATTATCTACTATATCCAGTTCGTCCATCGCGCCTCTTAAATCTTGTTTATTTGCTAATCTGGAAAAAGAAAATGAATTTGAGCACTTTGTGACCAAAGAGTTTTCTTAATACAGTGTGTACCGGCAAACCCGGGAAATGGCATTATGGTTATACATCATTGTAAGTTGAAAACGTTCAAAGTCGAATAGTTAGTATTGACAATTTAAAAATTGAACAATTTAATACAGTTGAACAATTTTGAACTAATATTTAAAAACGAATAATTTAAAAATTAAATATAAACTCTGAAAATGGTAAATTTTAATTTTCTGTGTGCTTGAAGACATCGAAATAAAAATTATTCAATTTTGATAGCTTTTAAGCATTAGATTCCTACAATTTTAATAATTAGCAAATACTATATTATTATTTTTTCTTACAGTAATAATGGTTTTCCAGAAACGTGTTCGTGGGTAATAAGTTCACTGAACACCTCTCTATTTTCTGAAAGTCGTGATAAGTCACTCGCATCCACGACGTAAATTACCCCATGAACCTGAAAAATAATTTGTTTCAAATTTAAACAAATTTAATTATTTTTTCGAGTATTTAAAAATTGTAATTGATTTACATTAATTCTTTTTCTTACATCGCTGTAGTATTTTTTCCAAATCGACCGGATTTGTGGACCCCCTCCAAGATCGTATACTTTTATTTTACAAGATTTGTATTTCAAAGACACTATTCGGAATCCCATGGTTGGTAAAACAATATGGCTTGGATCTGAAATACAGAGAAAATGAAGTTTCTTAAATATAAAAAAAAATTAAAGAAATTCTTTAAAAAATACTTACCACCACTGATTCTATTTAAAACCATAGTTTTTCCAGCATTATCAAGTCCCGTTATTAGTAAAACAATTGTCCTAAAATACAAATAAAAAATAAGTATTCGGAACAAAAAATAGGAATGCAATTTCAATAATTGAGAAAAAGTAAACAAACTTTTCGGAACATCTTCTGCGACTTAATTCTTCGATCGTCATTCGCACACAGTTACCCATTTCTACATCATTCTTAAAAACCTTTTTAAAGTTTTTTATTTTAATATATGATTAATATTTTAATAACACTTCCGCACATTTTTCACTTTAATGTTATTCTTCAAGTGAGAATAATTCCTGCCGAAAGAATTTAAGAAAACTACAGAAAAAGGAACGTTTCTAAATTGTTCGACACCTTTTAGTGTCGATTTGTGATTTTTTCTTGGGATTGAGTCAAAGTGAGTGATTTCAGTTTTAGTAATTCGGTGTGAATTAATGTTAATTGATCGCACCGATTCACTGCAAGTGACTGCACGTGTAAAAGGCATTTTCCTACGTGTCAATTCAAGTCCCTCGAAACAGACCAAGCGTTGTCATGGAAACATTCGATCATTACAATGATTACAATATCACAGACGTCACGCGCGAAAATAACATTTTTTTAAGGAAGAAAAATTAAAAAACGGTGGACACTAAAGATTTTAAAACATTTTTCGCCGGTTATTAACAATTTCAAATTTGAGCATTTAATTCATAAAAACTGAACAATTTGAATAAATTAGAATTATTCAAAATTCAATGTCACATTACAAATAATCTCTTAAGTTAAATCAATTTAATTACAAGTTCCAACATTAGAAAGTATTTAGAAATACGCCATTCAAAATTGTATAGTTCGAAATTCAATTTTGAAGCTTTAAAAATTAGAAAAAATTGTTAACAGTTATGGCTTCCACTCTGCAATAAAAAGGATTTTAATCAAAACTGTTGAATTTCAAACGCAATTACTTTGAAATTGTCTATTTTGAAATGTTTTAAAAACTTAAAATTATTTAATATTAAGAATATTTGATTTTAAATGAGGCATTGACTAGTATTACAGAATTTTCCGTAAACAAGTATAGCATTTCCATTACGTTAGCACTGGGCCAACTGGAGAAGGCGTTAGACTTACGTAAAATTCCGTAACGGTAAACAGTTCGTTAAAATGATTGAACTAATAATGATTTTAATTGGAAAATATAAAATTTTAAACTATTAAGATTCTAAGCGAGAAACTTTTTAAAATTACAGTTAGAAATTTTTCATTAAAAAAAATTACAATTTCAAACATTTAAAATTATTCGTTTTGAAAATGTATTAAACATTTTTCGGTTACCGAAATTTCGGTACAAATAGTCGGATTTTTCCGTACAAATAGAGCTGGAAAGGGAAATTTGTACCGAAAATTCGGTACACATAGCCAGATTTTATCGGTAAGTGTAGACACTTCCTTTTTTTAACTATAAAGTCTTCTACTTCGAAATAAAATTGCACAATCTTGAAAAGTGAAACTTGAATTGTTGAATTTCAAGCGCTATTATTTTTAAATTATATAGCTTAAAAAACTTGAATCTAAAAGTATTCAATTTTAAACGATTTCAATTATTATCGACCCTTTAAATTACTATATAATCCAACAAAACTTTATTCATAACTTTGTACCATGATAAACATAGTCTATAAACTAAATTAAACTGGATATCGTACAATTTCGTACGATATACATATTAAGCGAGACATTTTTTAAGTTTGAAACACAATTTTTTAAAATTTCAATGCTTTTAATTTGAAACTGTAATTTTTCTATTTAAACCTATTAAGGCTTCAAACTTGAAATAAAATGGTAGAATCTTTAATGATTTAAATAACAATAATTGAGTTTATGAACTTTCAATTTTGAACCTTCTTTATTTAAAATTATTTAAGTATTAAGGCTTTCAAATGGAAACTGTACAACTTCGAACGATTTAAATTTTAGGATAAACCGTTTTTAAAGTTTCAATTAAAAATGTTAACTTCAAACCCTTTTTCAAAGTTTCAATCTAGTTCTGAATTTATAATCGTTCAAGGATCAAAAGGTTTTTATTTATTTTTTAATATTCAACTATGACTATGAAGTTATTTAATTTCAAAAGCTATTCATTTAAAATTGTCCAACTTTAAGAGATTTAAATTCGGAAAAAATTTAACATTGTTAATTTTTTCAATCTGAAACTATTAAATTCACAGCTATTTATATATTCAAACATTTTAATTTTAATTTCTATAACTTTTAAAAGATTTTAATTTTGAAAATACAACTTTTAACCCTTTCTATTTAAAATTATAAATAAATTGTTATAATCTTAATATGGGAAATCGTGTGCAAACAATTAATAAAACGATCACTTCTTTTATATAAACATATTTTAATTATAAAATAAAAACAAGCTTAACCTAATTCATGTATACAATAAGTAACAGGATCCTAATCACTTTTCGGGGCCGTATTTGATGCAGAATCTGTTTGAGTCAGAGTCTTTTTTATGAATTTGTCATGAAGGCAATCAACGCATTGCTTATTCTTTAAATGAGCCACCATGAGTTTCATTTTGCAAACCTAAAAAACAATTAGTATTTCAAATAAATAAATATTCTTAAAAATAGTTCAAATTGAAGTTGGAAACGAACCTTTCCCTCTAGACGCTCGTTTATTCGTTTCAAGTTTGTGACGAGATTTTTTAGGTTTTTGGAAGGTTTCTGTCGTTGGCGTCGCTGGATTTCTTCGGTCTCATTCCTTTGCTCATTCTTTCTTATTGTGGCACAGGCTTTACATCGTGAATTCATTCTTCCTGCGAGGACTGAACATAAATCGGAATGGCTGCAAGAAATCAAAATCTTATTAGATATAAATTTAGAAATTATGAATTTACATTTTAAAAACTTTAAAGTATACAATTATTAATAATTGTAAATATTAAGTACATACTTATTGTTGCTAAATCCAATTCCTATGCACCATTTGTCATTTTCCAATCTGCGAAGAACGTTCATAACGTTTACGTAGCTTTCTAATTTGAGAGGATAAGGAATATAATTCGTCGCTAGATGACCAACGGAAATCTGTAATAGAATGAGTATTTTTTATTAATAATTATTAACCAAGTTGGATATTAAGATATAGAAAAAAATTCCCTGGGATTTCCCGATTTTTAAACATTTTCTCCGTTTACTTAATTTTTCAAATTTTAAACTTGAAGTAGGGTCGATTTTGAACAGGTGGTGCATTTTTTGGTTATAATATCATGATTATATTTCTAATTATTTGTGGAAAAAATGTGGCTGTCATTAGGCATTGCTTGAATTGAGACGCTTTTAGAAAATTCAAATTCCTAATTGTGTCATCTGGCATTTGGATTTGAATTATTTCTGCAGAAAGCACTTTTTGTGGTATTGTTTTTAAGGAATGAAAGCAGATATTATATGTTCCTTGAATATCCGTTGTTTTTCTAAAACTATTAGATTTTTACCGTTTTTAATGATCAATTATGATAGGGTTATTACAAAGCAGACTCAGGATAAATGTGATAACTATATTTTCTGCCTTTCTTTTTTCATTGTGAAATGCGAAAATCTGTGAACAATTCGAGGTTATAGTTATTTATTTTTGCAATAAAAATGATAAAAATGCAAGTAAATATTAATAATTGTTAAATAACATTTTTATAAATAAATTGACACACCAAATAATTTTTAAATCCATTTAGGGATAAAGTAATTTTAAATAGGTAATTTTTTAAATATCACCTGAACCTTCATGTAAGATTACAATTTTTTTCATCAATATTCTTATAAATGATCAAAAATGTAATGCAAACATATATTTTAAGAAACCGAAGTAAACTCTTCTAAAATATTAATTTTAGTGATTGTTTTTTAAACGTATTACACTTAACCGTAATGACTGAAAATGTATAATTGTTGACACACTCCCAAATAAAATAAATGCGAATTTCTACAAGGAAATGTTTGCTGATTAAAGAAGGGGACAATTAAAAGTAGAAAGTCTAAAGATTAAAACAAGAATCTTAAAATATTTGAGAATAAAGTACAACTTTTGAATTTCGCATCACACCCGTATCGATTCTATTAAAAAAAGAATCTCCAAATTATCGAACCTAATGCGGAGCGATTATAAATTAGAAGCGCTTAAAACTGAAAATAAAACATTGCCAAAGGAACATTTTCAAACTCAGATGTTTAATATTGTACATATATTCCGAAATTTAGGAATGAGATAATTTACAAATGAAACATTTAAAATTGTACAATTCCAAACTAGGAACCATCGTAATTGAACACATTTTATTTTAAGGCCTTTAAAAATTCACAGTTCAACGATTTAAAATATGAATTGCAATATTAAAGCAGAAGCACCCAATATTGTATAATTAAAAATTGAACAATTTTAAATGTACAGCAATAAAAATTCAACAGATTCAAAACAAAGCGCTCATTGAAAATTGCGTGAATGTAATTATTAAACTATTACAGCTTTCATTTGGAAATTGTACCATTCTTATTAATTTAAATACTAAATCAGAAAGTTTTTAATGCTTCAATTAAAAATTGTATAATTGAAACGCCTTTAATTTGAAATTGCATAAATCTCGAAATTTCAATCTTAGTCCACTCGATTTTGAATTCAGTAAATTGATAATAGCTCAAGTATTAAAAGGATTAACTTTTTAAATTGCATAATTTTGAACAATTTAAACAAGAAAATTGAGAATTTCCCAATCTAAAATCTGATTTGATGACTCTATTTAAAGTTTCTCCTTTCGGTTTGAAAAAAAAGTTCAACAATTCAATTCCAAATTATTTGATTTTACATGCTGCTAGTTTGAAATTGTTTAACTTGAAACAATATTGAAACATTCAAATTAAAAATTGCGTAACTATTGAGGCTTTTAATTTGAAATAAAGCTGCATCTTAAAGGGTTCAATAACAAAATCTTTAATATTCAATTTTTTTTAGTATTTAAGGCTTCACGTAAAACTTAAAATTGCTTGACTATTAAGGTTTTCAATTTCAAACTGACCTATTTTTAAAACTTGAATTCGCAAAGATTTAAATTACGAAAATTTCAGCTATTAATTTGTTCAACATTTTCAAAATAACATTGTTTAAAATATAGAAAGGATTAAAAAAATGGTTGAATTTGAAACATTATAAAATATTATCTAATTTATCAAGCTTCCATAAAAAATTATTCAGTTTTGAACGTTATGAATTTAAAATTCCTTAACTATTAAAGCCTTGATTTCTAAATTAAATAATTTTGAAAAATTTAAATTCGTTCAAAAGTGAGAAAGTGACTTTAAAATTAGTTTTAAAAAATTTTTGAATTAGAAGTGCAAACTGTAAAATTTCCCGCTGGAATCATAGCTATTTTAAAGAATTAAAAAACTTGTTGAATCTTACATCATTTCATATGATATCAAGTATGATATGAAATGTATCTGAAGTGATTGGTTACAGGGACTGCAAGGTATTTATTCTATCTAATAAATTAAAATGCAAAAGCGTTTTGCATAAACAGTCAAATTTAAAAGAGTTGAGACATTTGAGGGCGCAGAACGGTTAATCACTGATGAATTCAGGTGTAAACTGCTTCTTAATTTTGTTAATTCTCTTGACACCTTTTGTATTTTTTCAATTCCTAAAATTTGTTTGAATTCTTTAAAATTTACCTTAAATTCTTTTTAGCTAACCTTGAATTCTTTTAATTCGTTTAAATTATCTTGAATTTGCCTCGAATTGCTTAGAAGTCTTTTGTATTCACTTTGAATTCTCTTGAACTGTTTTTAATTCAACTTAATTTCTTTTTTGATACTCGTTTGAATTTACCTTGAATTCTGAGATTTTTTGTAATTCGTTTGAATTATGTTGAATTTAAATTAAATAGATGTTAAATGTTTGTAGATAAACTGAACGTTTTTTTTTAGAATGAATATAAATATAATTGAATTCTTTAAAAATCTTTTGAATTCTCCTTGAAGTCTTTTGAATTTTTTAGACTTGCTTAAATTCTCTATAATTTATCTTGAATTCAAAATAGATTGAATGCTTTCACGATGATTCATTGTAATAAAAGGAGGTGTTTCGGATTTCCATCGTGTGCAAAACTACGAATCTTTTTCAGTTTAGCCCTGAAGAAGTGATCAATGTTCACGAAATTCGTTTGGATTCTTTCGAATTTGACTCGAATGCTGTTGAATTTACCTTGAATTCTTTGAATGTTTAAAATTCGTTCCAATTCTCTTGAATATAAATTAATTAGATGTTAAATTTCTGTCGATAAACTGGACGTCTTTTTACAATTAACCCTAGAACCCACATATTATTTTTTTGCCTTCTAACCCCACAATGAGATATAATCGTTCACCAAATTTCTCGTTCGCGTAGAACACTTCCCATATGCGAGAATACGGTTCAATCATACATGAATCTCTTCGTTTTTTAACAACAAAGAGAATGGCGTGTGGTACAGTAAAATTTATTAAACATGCATTGGTGAAAGAATGGTTTAAAGGGTAAAAAGTCAAAAACATGCAAAAATGAGTATTTAAAA
>CAKNWW010271132.1:3613-13894 GCA_932074435.1 Andricus kollari
ACCGAAAACATTTTTCATAACTTAGGAAAATCCTTTTCTTATTTATTCATTCTTTCATTAACGAATAATAATTGTTAATTTTATAAATAATTTTATACACAAATTAAGAACTTGACTACTCGTCAAAAATGGATGTCGGGTTTTCACGAAGTTGACTGGCAATGACTCAGAAAGGATGATATTTATTAGAAGACTTAGTCAGGCGACATCTGTTATATATTTAAATAAATTTAAAAAATACATATACCGAGTAAAGATTAAAGGACTTCTACATCCAACAAACACAAGCACTACAGATAAAGACACTGTAGACAGTGAAATTTAACTTTTTTTAAAGAAATCGTTGCTTCATAAAAAAGCAATTGTGGCTGATTGATGAAATAATAATAAGAATTATATATGACGAAGATACTTGGAATTAATTCCGTTCAAAAAGCAAAATGTGCACTTTAAAGATTTAAGAAAATCTATAATTTTTAAATAAAATTTATTTAATTAAATAGCAATTGATGTCACCTGACAAAGTCTTTTAATAATAGGATAGGCGGCAGAGTTTGTAACAAAAAACCACATCCATTTGTTGAAAACTAGTCAAGTTGTGAATTTGATTATAAAATTCATTATAGAATAAAAAATCACTGCTCTTTCATTAAGTATCATAAAGGAAGTATTTTTCCAAATAATTTAAAATTGATTACGTTGAAAAAATTTAATCCGTTGGTTGAAAATCGACAAAAATCTGTATTTTTATCAAATTTATTTAAACAAATAACAAATATTGTTGCCTGACAAAGTGTCCAATAACTGAGGGCCTTCCTGAGACACTGGCAGCAGATTTTGTAACAAAAAACCACATCCATTTGTTGAAAAGAAGTCAAGTTGTGAATTTGTTCATAAAATTGTTTATAAAATAAACAATTATTTTTGGTTGATAAAATTGTTGATATGTTTTTTTCAAGGAACGAAGTCTTTAGAGGGCGAAATAGCTAAGATATGCATCTGTTTCTTAAATTAATTTACAAGATTAACAATGACTTTGGATTTAAAAAATGGCAACTAGGCACTGTTTTCACGTATATCGCGAACAAAACATGAAAATATAAAGTCTTCAAATATTTTTAATCAAGAATAGGTAGAACTTTCTCTCATTAATTTTTTGAAATAAAAATATAATTTTTTTTTAAATTATTAACTTGCTGAATATTATTGACAAGTAGTGTCTTTACTGATTTCATTGTATTTTACATAATAGGGTGCGCGTCTAATGGTTCTCGCGCTTCGCGCCCGATAATGTATTTAACTCGCGCTCGGTCTTTGTACTTCCCCCACATTTGCGCACAGACTTTTTTAAACTAAAGGTCACAGCATCGACAACTGTGATTTGCTGATTGTGAATTTTCTTTTGTTAAAGCTCTTTCGGCTTTAACGAACACATTCGCATCACGTATCTCGTGCTTCGTACTCGATTTGGTCAAAAACGCGAATTTTTCCACATATCAAATGTATTTTATACTAATTTCTTTACCTCGGTTCGGAACTGCTTATTCAGATATTACAAAATAAAATACACATTTTATTTTTCATGATTACTTTAATATTTGTTCTTTATTTTACATTAATAATTAATCTCAGCTACTCTAATAATGTATGATTTTAATAAACGTGTATTATTACAATTCATATTATGCACTAATATTAAAACAGACGCATTTACATTGTCTTGTTTTTATAATTTAAAAAAGTGCGCATTCCAAAAATACGCGTCCTAGTGTAAAGTGTTTCTAATCAAATTTATAGATACAATTTAGACGAAAAATTTTGTTAAATAAAATGTTATTGTAACTTGCGTCGTTTCTCCAATAAGTTAATTTTTTTATTTCGAATTTATTCTTATAAAAAAATTGTATAACAAATTTATAGATCTTTTTTGGTTGAACTACTTTTGGGTTTTCATCTTTTTTCGTCTCTTGTGTCGTTCTTCCAAAAATTTAATTTTTTATGTTTAATCTTATTTTTTACGATTAAATTAAAATGTACTCGTCCCATCTAAAAATTATTAATAACAAATTTGTAGCTCTCTTCTGGTTAAATAACTTTTATCTAACGGTTTTTTTCGTCGCTGGTGTCTTTTGTCCAGAAATGTCATTTCTTTTATTTTTAATGTTGTTTTTTATGAATAAAACAAACACTGCGCAAAAATCAAAAAGTGATTTACAACAAATTTGTAGCTCTTTTTTGGGTCCAATCTGTCAATTATTTCGAGTCATCGTGCAACAAGCTAAAAATCTACATCCACACAGACCTACATACAGAAACGCAGGCAAACACATTCGAGAAAACCCGTTTTTCGGGTTCAGAAAGTTTCAAAACGTGGACATTTGAGAAAAACGGGGGGGGGGGGGGTCAGATTTTACACAAATCTAATACCTTCTTTGATGAGAATGTAAAAATGTCAACTTCATTGTAAAATGTAGATGAATAAAAAAAGACATTCGAAAATCAACCCCCTTGTGAGACGGACCAACGGACACCTGACCGCAACCGTAGGGGCTTCTGTCCGGGATTATGGAACTAAATATGGTGTCAAATATTAATTTTGAAAATAAAATTGGGGCAAATGCTAATTCGGAAAGCTAAACATGAGGGCAAATGAAAATTCGGAAAAATCAAAATTATACCAAACAATAATTCGGAATAATAAAAATTATACCTAATAGTACTTCGGAAAAAAAATATATGCCAACTGTTAATTCAGAAAAATAAAAATTACACCAAATAGTGCTAATTCGAAAAAATAATAAATATGTCAATTAATTCGGAAAAAATAGGGCAAACTGTAATTTGGAGAAAATAAAAATTACGCCAAATGATAATTTGGAAAAATAAAAATTTGGGGAAATGGTAATTCGGAAAAATGAAAATTACGGCAAATAATAATTCGAAACAATAACATTTTTAAGTCAAATGGTAATTCGGAAAAATATAAATTACAAGGGTGAATTGTTATTCTGTCAAATAATAGAATAAAAGATATGGAAACTAGACATTAGAGAATATTCGTTAGGGTGGTCAAAAATGCATTGGAAATTTTTTTCTTTGAATTTTCATGAATATCGCCCCTAGATTTGTTCAAATCCCCAAAAACTAAATGCGTTTAAATAATTATATTTAGAGGTTCCGCAAGCCCGTTAAAGTTTAATAGATATTTCCCATAAAAAAAGACCTTTTTGTAAATTTTATTCAGAACCGTCAATATTAGGTGAATCAAGTTGAAATTCAACATTTCTCTACACAATTAGCTATAATATACAAAGGTATAATTACTTTTTAAATACCATGCCCGTAAGTCTGCTTACAGGGTCCCAAAAAAACCCATCAGTATAAAATTAGGTTTTGTGAGTTTTTGGGCTCTAATTATGATTTTTTGTCATTTCTTAATCAAAATTATTTCTAATACATAAAATGCTACTTTTAACAATATTAGATGTTTAAATACATTGTTTGAACAATTTATTGTTGTTATTAGCATTTTTCTTTTAGAATATATTTACAACGTTGCGGGTTTTTCCGAATTTTTAAACTTATTATCAGCTTTCCAGTTGGACCGAACCAATAGTCAATCAAATTTAATAGAAATAATTGATCGAACTATATATTAATATTTATAATAATATATCGTTTAGAATAATGCTAAAAAGTTGGAGTTTTTCCAAAATTTTCCACTTTTTGCCCACTTTTTAATTAGAGTGGGAAAATAATTATTTCTAGTTGACAAAAATGATTGTTTGAAGAATTCATTATTATTGTTTATAACTATATTAACTATCTTCTCCTATATTAATGATAGATAGCTGCGTTTTTTCTGAAATTTTTAACTTTTTGTCCACTTTTCACTTAGTGAGGGAATAATTAATGCAAGTTAACAAAAATAATTGCTTAAGCAAGTTATTATTGTTTATAAGTATCTTCTCTAAACTAATTGCTAGAATGTTGCCGTTTTTTTCTGAATTTCTTAACTTTGCTTTGGCTTTTTAGTTATGAACAAATAATAAATAAAAATTATGGAGAATGATTTTTTAAACAATCTCATTCTTTTTTGTGAATTTATTTTCAGGAAATAAAACGAATATTTAAAATGTTCTTCAAATTTTCGATATGAACCATAATCATTAAAATGTACGTTTTTCTTGAAGTAGTTGCTGAGAGAATTTTCGTTGAAATTAATATTTATATTTATTAATTTTTTCTAACTAAAAATTCAGAGAAAAACTAAAAATTTTAGAAAACCCCGAAATTTTCTAGCATTCCTCTAACAGACGATGGTTATAAATAATAATTAATTGTGTAAACAATTAGATGTTTTAACTTGCATTAATTAGCATCTCACGAGGTAAAAAGTGAACAAAAAGTTTAATAAAGACGCAATTTTCTAGCATTATTAAAATAAAATATTATTAAAAATAATAATACATTGTTCAAACAATTATTTTTGTTCATCTGAATGAATTATTACCTCACTCTAATTGAAAAGTCGACAAAAAGTGGAAAATTTTGAAATAAATTTCATTTTTCTATATCATTACTATAGAAGAAGATAGTTATAAACATTATGAACATTATAAACATTAATAATTTGTTAACAAAATGTGGAAAATTTTAGAAAACACCGCAGCTATCTGGGATAAGATTAATTTACTCTAGGAGAAGATAGTTATAAACAATAATAATTTGTTTGAACAATTATGTTTGTTAAACTTTATTAATTATTACCTCACTCTAAGTGAAAAGTATAAAAAGGTGTACAGTTTCAAAAAAATCCGCAACTTTCAAACATTATTCAAAGAAATGATTAAAAATAATAATTAATGGCTTAGAAAATTACGTTTGTCAACTTGAATTAACTAATACATAATTTTAATTAAAAAGTCGACGAAAAGTGAAAAACTTGAGAAAAAACTGCAGCCATCAAGCATATTATTCTAAGAGAATATTGTTTTAATTAATAATAAATGTTTTAAACAATTAGTTCTGTTAATTTTTATTGTTTATTGCCTCGCTCTAACTGCAAAGTGGAAAAAAATTTGAAAAATTCATCAAAAACCGCGACTTTTTAACTCTGTTCTAAGAGAAAATTGGTACGTATAAAGAATAATCAATTATTTTAGCAGTTTATTCAAACATCTAATTATTTATCAATAAACAGTAATACCTAATGCATTAGATACAATTTATATCAGAAAAAAACAGCAAAAAAATTATAATTAGCGCTAAAAACTTACAAAACCCAATTTTTCACTTATGGTTTTTTTGGACCCCATAGCATAGATTTATAGGGTGACGGTTTCACTTATAGTGTGACGGTTTTTCGTATATTACTCTAAAAAAAATGGAAGCAAAAAAATTGTTTTTCCAAAAATGTTACTTTCTCCCAAAAAAAAAAATTACTCAAAATTATTCAAATCCAACCAAATGTGCCCCGCAAATCGTGCCAATTCATTTATACGTTCGTTTTTAATGAAAAATAAAGAAAATGTAACAGTTTTAAAGTTTATTTTCTTAAATATATTAACCAAACGAAATAAAATTAACAATAAAGTAAAAAAATATGCGTGGGGACGAGGGTCAAATCCGACCAAATCTTCCCCGGAAATCGTGTCAATTCACAGATACATTCGATTTTAATGTAAAATTATGAAAATTTAACAGTTTTGAAGTTTATATTATCAATTATATTAACTAAACGTAATAAAATCAACAATAAATTAAAAAAATATGCGTGCGGACGTTTGTTAAATCCGACCAAACGTGTCCCGGAAATCGTGTGAATTCACTTATACGGTCGTTTATAATGAAAAATGAAGTAAATGTAACCGTTTTAAAGTTTATGTTATTAAATATATTAACCAAACGAAATAAAATAAAAAAATATGCGTCTTGACGTGGGTCAAATCCGACCAAACGTGCCCAGGACGTATTTATCTTCTTATGGGAAATACGTGTTCAACTTCATGGAGCTTGCGCTACCTGTAATATAATTAAAAAATTGATTTTTTTTGTATGGATTAGACAAACATTTGGGGGCAATATGCGTAAAAAACTGAGCAAAAATTCCAATTAAATTTTGGACCACCCTAATATACATGCGTCAGAAAATGCCGTTACCGATACGTGAAATACTTCAACTTTTTATGGTAAAAGGAAAGGCATAATTTATGGGAAAATTGGTCCTCGATTCATTAGCACTTTCTGTGCGTGTTTATGGCTTCTTGCGACTATCAATGTAGCGCCAGTAAAGACAAACTCACGCGTGCCACTGAACTCAGATTTTTTTTGAATGTC
This sequence comes from Andricus kollari, assembly GCA_932074435.1. Lineage (NCBI taxonomy): Eukaryota > Metazoa > Arthropoda > Insecta > Hymenoptera > Cynipidae > Andricus > Andricus kollari. The sequence continues at coordinate 9,953 of CAKNWW010271132.1, forward strand.
AAGAGTATGCAGCTGGGAGGGAGTAAAAGAGATGGCAAAAGTGAGAAAAAGGAAGGAGCTCATATAAACAGTTCCTCTGTCGTAGCAATTCTCAGTTTGTTATGCATTTCACGTGGACGTTAGACGCCCAGAAATCTGGGGCATCACCATGAAGACGCGCCTCATTTTACAAGTAATTCGAGTTTTTTTTTCGATTCTGTGAAAAGTGATGTGATTTTTATCTTTACTCCTACTTTCATTTCCATTCATACTTTTCTTCTAAATAGCTTCTTTGGCTCGTCATTTTTGTATCAAAAGTAAAAGAGTGTGTTGGGGAATTAAAAAGTGTCTATAATAAAAATTCATTTCAGAAACTATTTAACACCCTTTTTTTATAAAGTTTATAATACTTTTTTCAATTCTTTACTTTTAGATATCATGGCTCTTGTTATTAACAGCCGCTTCTTCGAAGGGAACCTTTTTTGAATAGTAAGTTTCAAACCAATTTTGATAATTGAACATTTTTAAATGTAGATTTGTGTATAAATATATTAAATTTTAGTGGTTAGTTCGAAATTATTATAAGGGCCGAACTTCCGCTCAGCTTGAAATCCTTTTTCAATTTAAAAATATAAAAACTAATGAAAATAACAATTATTCTTTTAATTTTGAATGTGGAATTTTATATGGAATAGAGAATCGATTCACCTCGATTATTATTTTAATTTTAATTACCACTTTTTAAAAATTGATATCAGCTCTTTGTGGTGAACAATTTTGAAAGGCTAGAATTTATCTCAATTTCGGTACGAATAATGAAACGATATTTTTTCACATAAAACAATTCCATGTTTATTTGAGAGTAAATATCCGATCAAAAGAGAATCAAAGTTGAAATTATTTAGCGAAAAATCAGAGGCTTTCATGAAAATCGTTTTAGTCCAATAAACCTATATTGTACCTGTTGAATAAAATATTAATAATTTTTAATTTATCCTAGTATACTTACAATTTATAATTTAATTACGAGAATAATTTCTTTCACTGACCCGTGTAGAAAATTTTGTCGGGCAGACTCGGTTTAGTTATGGCAAAAATAGAACATTAAAAAAAAATTATTTTTTTCTTATCATCTATTTAGTCTTTTCCGGCCCCAATCGAGTACTGGCTAATGAGTTATGACCAACATTTTTTTAGGGCTCTAATCGGGTGCTGACTAATTCGAAATACCAAAAAGTTTTTTCAAGTGTCTAGTCCAAATATTTTTTTCTACATTTCCAAAAAGAGCCAGGGTCCTTGAAAGTATCAAAAATAAAAAACCGAACACAAAAAATAATGCATGTTTTTCTTCATCATCTAATCAATCTTTTCGGGCCGTAATCAGGTGCTGGCTAGCCGGTCAGAAGCAGGAAATTTCTATGTGTTGCATCCAAATATTTTTTTGCACATTTCCGAAAATATCTAGGGTTTTCAAAAGTATAAAAAATGAACATTAAAAGCAAAGAATTTTTTTCTCATCATTCATACATGCATAATGTAGTATCTTGATAGCATCACATTTTCAGTCAGGACGGTCTATCCTGGCCCCGAATAGTTCCCCGATAATTTTCTACACGGGGAATTAGATATATGAAATATGGAGAAAAATATTGAAATCTCTTTTTTCTAGTTCTAAATAAAAGTGAAATTTTTTTTAGTGAATATAAATAATTTACGGATCGATGTGGAATGGAAACGCTAAGCGTGTGATTTAATCCTTCGATAAATGACTGTGTACAGTGCAGTAAACCGGCCGAGCTAATCGAAAATTAATTCGCCATTAGCAGCAACAAATTCGTTAGGTGCTTGCGAACAAAACAAATAATTCATAATCCTCCCAACATAATTCTCTATCAATAATGAAGAGGGAACCTGCGAAGCTTGCTAAAAACCTGCTTCGATTCTCCTACTCTTATGCCATTATTATTTATGCTAATTAATCCATATATTTTTTATATTACAACTACACTTAATAAAAATTGTATTTATTTCCAAGAAAAGATTCATTTGGGACGAGAGGATTAAAAAAATGAATTATTAAGCAAGTAAATTTGACTGCTGATGAACTTTATGTTAACTAACGAAAAGAAAGGAAAAATTAGAAGCTTAATTTTTTTTACCTATATTTCTTTCAGTGTTTCAAATGCGAGAATTTGAAATTTCTTTTTTATTAATCAAATAATCACACTTGGTTCTTGGACAGTTTAAATAAAAAACAATATTTCCACAGTTTTTTAAATTTCGAAGGTGCTGATATTAACACTTTACGTTTCACGAGGTACATTTATTTATGTACTTCGGCTTGGGATGGCTTATTTAGATACTGAAATATATAGTACAAATTTTATTTATCATGATTACTTTAATATTTATTTCTTATTTCCTATTAAATTTTATTTTCTGCTACCCTGGAGAATGTATTATTCCAATGATTTTATATCATAACAATTCATAATATGCATGGGTATTGAAACATACGTATTTTCATTGTCTTGTTTTTATGAATTGAAAAAAGTGCGCATCCTATAAGAAAAAAAAACAATTCTGTTATTAAACTTTTTATTGCATTTTATGTTGTTTGTCCATAAGTCTTATTTGTTTATTTTCAATGTTATTTTTCACGATTTAAACTAAATACGCATCCTAGCATATAGTGGTTTTGAGCGAATTTTTATATATAATTTAGGTAATTTTTATATTTTTATAACAAGACTTTAGAAAAAATTTGTAGATTTTTGTTTGGTAGAACAACTTTTGTCTTTTCATTTTTTTGCGTCTCTTGTGTCGTTTTTCCAAAAGTTTAATTTTTTAATTTTTAACCTATTTTTACGATCAAAAGAAAATTTACTTGTTCTATCTAAAAATTATTAAAAACAAATTTGTAGATCCTTTTTGGGTGAAAAACTTTTGTCTTATTATTTCTCTTCGTAGCTTGTGTCGTTTGTCAAAGAATTAAATTTTTTATACTTTTAATATTGTTTTTTACAAATTTAAACAAAAACTACGCGTCCTATAAAAAAGTGCTGATTAACAAATTTATAGATATTTTGCAAGTGCAGAATGTTTGTCTAGTCATATTTTTCCGTATCGTATATAGTTTGACCACAAAATGGGATTTTTTATTTTTCATTATTTTTCTGTGCGATCCAAATTTGAATGTTCGATTTTTCCAAAAAATTCAAAAAGTTGTTAAGACAATCTTGTAGGGTGTTCATAAATTAAAGTTTCCTCCTTTTGACTTTTTTCATAGCGTGCGTTATTTGGCTTTAAATTTTCATTTTCGTTTGATTTTTTGAATTTTGTAAATGCTATTACTCTGGTAACTTTGTTTTAATCGAATAAAACCATGAGGATAAATTTTTCGTCTTTTTGAATCCAATCTGTCAATTTTTTCGAAATGTTCCGTGCTCACAGATAGACATATAGCCAGCAGCCATAGATACATACAGGCATACATGCAGACATACATATAGACATACAGACGTAAATACATGCAGAAATACATACATACATATACACATACAGACATGCATACAGACATACAGACATACATACAGACATAAATGCATACAAACATACATACAGCCAGCCATACATACGTACATACATACATACATACATACATACATACATACATACATACATACATACATACATACATACATACATACATACATACAGAGAGACTGACTGACTGACTGACAGACAGACAGAGAGACATACATACAACCATACATACATACATACATACATACACACACACAGACACACAGTTATACATACATACATTCATACAGGCATACATACAGACATACATACATTCTTACGGACATGCATACATACATACAGACATACAGATATACATAAATACAGGTTTACAGACATACAATCATACAGACATACATACATACATACATACATACA
>CAKNWW010271158.1:359-16318 GCA_932074435.1 Andricus kollari
ATATAATTTTCAAAATTCATTTAGGATACTTGTTCAACAACATCACAAACATTTAAAATGATTATATAATTGTAATAGAGGTATTTTAAAGAACAATCAAACTTTTATGATAAAAATAATAGCCCACATTCAATTACACAACCTCAAAGTAAATAATCAATTTATGATACTTAATAAAGAAATAATTTAAATTGAATCTTTATTTAATTTGAAATTTGGAACAAAATGATTCGACTAATAATTACTTAAACTGTTTACAACATAAAATCATCAAACTATTATAGTCATGGAAACAATGAAATAATTTGCACTTTACATGTTTTTAAATTTTAACATTCATTTATGAATATTTTATTTATTGATAAGCTTTTTAAATAATTCCAGAAAATTTTAGATTTAATATAATCAATTAATAATAATATGTATAATGATAATTAAAAAAATTATTGATAAAATAATGTTTAACAGTATTTTCTTTGAAATATTGAAATAATTTTTAATTTATATATATTTTTTTAAATTTAAAATTGCATTTCTGAAAATTTGAATTGATAATAACCTTTTATACTACTTCCTGAAAAAATTAAAACGTATGCCCATATAATTTCGAAAATTGAATTCAGATAGTCATTTCAAAATATCACAAACATTAAAAAAATATATATAATTGTAATGAAGGTATTTCAAATAAAAAATAAACTTTTATTATACAAATCATAGTCCATATTCAGTTACATAACCTTAAAGTAAATAATAAATTTATGTTACAATGGAAAACAATTAAAATTAAATCTTCATGTGATTCATAACTATTAAAGAATTTAATCAGCTTATAATTAAGTAATCAACTCAGGACATGAAAAGCATTAAATAATTATGTTCATTCAAGCATTCAAATAATTGTTACCTTTTATTTTTCTGAAAATTTGATCGATTAATAACCTTTCAAACTAAATTTTAAAAAATTGAAACGTGTGTACACATAAAATTGCAAATTTAATCTAGATACTCATTTCACAAGATCAAAAACATTAAGAAAATTATGTAACTGGAATAGGGGTATTTTAAATATGAATAAACTTCTATTATGCAAATCATAGCCAATATTCAATGGCATAACATTAAAATAAATAATAGGTTTCTGTCACTTATGAGAGAAAAATTGAAATTAATTCTTTATGTAATTTAATATTCTGAAAAAAATTAATCAGCTAATAATTAACTTATCAGTTCACAAAATAAGAAGCATTCAATTATAATTTTTATTAAAACATTACAATAACTTTTACTGTACTTAATTTTTCTTTCAAATTCAACTTTCAGTTCCGAAAATTAAATTTATTCATAACGTTCCAAACGTATTCCAGAAACTGTAAGTTTTAATAGAATCAATTAATAATTAATTAATCAGTTTATAACAGAAAAATCATTACACAATTATTTTCATTGAAACATTCAAATAATTTTTACATTATATTCTCCTTTAAATTTTTAATTTTATTTCTATACGTTTAATTTATTAATAACCTTTTAAAGTGATTAAAACAAAAAAAAACTAAAACATATAGGTACATATCATTATGAAAATTGAATTCAGGTAGAGTCATTTCACAACGTCACAATCATTTGAAAAGATTATATAATTGCAATAGAGGAATTTTAAAGAAAATATAATCTTTTATTATAAAAATAATAGCCCATATTCAATTGCATTACCTTAAAGGAAATAATCAATTTACATTGTTCAATTGAAAAACAATTTAAATTCATACTTCACTTAATTTAAAGATTTTAACAAAATTAATCGACCAATAATTAATTAAACTGTTTACAACATAAAAATCATGAAACTAATATTTTCATTGAAATGTTCAAATAAGTTTTACATCATATTTTATTACGCAGGAAATTTCAATGACGAAAATTTGAATTATTAATAACTTTTTATACTAATTTTCGAAAAAATTTGAAAATAATATTTATATATAATTGCCAAAATTGAATTCAAGTGTTTATTCAAGCATTAATCTATCATTTTCATTTAAACATTCAAATAATTTTTACTTTACATATTTTTTTTCATTTCTGACAATTTAAATTATTAATAACCTTTTGAACTAATTCCAGATAATGTAAGCTGTAATAGAATCAATTAATAATTAATTAAATTATATGTGTAAAGTTGATAAAATGAAAGGAAAGGAAAGCTTTTCACAGGGTTGCTACTAAATCCTAATTTCGAAATTCCCTGACTTTTCCCTGGCCAATTTTTCATTTTCCCTGATCACAAAAAAACATGTAACGAGTGGGTCACGTGAACAAGCTAGTCCTCGATTTTTCTTTCCCAACTTACGTCCAAACGAAATAAGATATCGCTCTGAAAGTTTGGAAAATGAAAAAAGGAGGCAATAAAGTAGATGTCTCTACTTTGTTCGGTGGAAATTTTGAAAACAAAAATTCGAAGAAAATAAAACAATTTTACTTAAGAACAATTTTTACTTTAAAAAATAGAAAAATCAACACAATACGATTATTATACTTAACAGTGAAAAATAAAGACTAAATAATTACCATACTAACCCTTAGTCTGATATTTTATTATACTGGCATAATTGATAATAAACATAATAATAAGAAATAATTGTTTAGATACACAATATATAATAAAGGAAAATAATATGTAAGTAAAAGAATCGGGGTGCTTTTTTATCATAAGTGGTTTAAAATAGTTCCCAGCATGTGAAGGCTTTTTCAGCAATACAACAGAAAGAAAATCTACTGCACATGTGTGGGACACAGGCGTTAAGAATTTTATCCGCAAGCAGGGATGGATTAAATATAGTAATTAACTCTTATAAAATAATTGATTAAAATCCGCGAAAAAAAGGGAACATTTTTTTGAACTCCCTAGTGTACCTGCATAACAGAAAGAGTTTACTTTGTCTGCTATTGCTAAGAGTCAATTTTTGACAAAATGCAGGCAGAGAATAACCTATATTTTAATATTAGGTCATGTGTAAAAAATTGTATTAAATTTTCCAATTATGTAATTTTATCCATATCTCAATATAAATATTATTTTAATTGAAGTCGAAATAATTTTTGATGTTAAGCTGAATTTATTATTAAATTTATTTATTTTAGTATTTGAGTACTTTTATTTAGTATTATAATAGAAAAAAATATTGAAGTAAAATGAAACTAAAGTTATTGATGAATGATTCTGCGTTGCTTAAATCTTCAATTAAATGTGTGTTTTCTCCTTGTGAGTGCCATTCAAATTGACGCCCCGTTCAAGGTAATGGAGCGATGGTGAGAGGAGCCAGGAATCCGGCTGGTCAGATCCATTCGTGTAGCTTGTGGTAAACACTAAAGTCACGCATTGACGTTACAGCGCATGCTCTGCAAGTTAAACGTTCCCGTTTTCCGTGACAAAGCTTGTGGTAAACCACGTGGTAAGTCACGTGGTGACGTTACTGTGCATGCTCTGCGAGTTTAACGTATCGTTTTCCGCTATCCTACGTTCATTAGCGTATCATTTAATACAACATGGCGACTATCACGATCTGGACCAATGGAGGTTACCTGTTTTTATATGAAGGAAGCCCTCCTCTCCTTCTCCTCTCTTCACAGAACGAAAACTAGACTAGTGGAGGGGATGGGGGCCTTAATTCACGAATATGGATCTAATATTTTTTCTTGAGAAAGTACCAACAAATTTTCGAAAGCAATTTTTTATTCTTATTTCAATTTATTTTTGAAAAAATGTTATTGTTCAAGTGAATATTTTTCTTTACGCTAGAGTATATTCTACATCAAATTTTTCTTTCGACTCATACTTCTCTTTCTCTCTCTCTCTATCTATCTCTCCCACACACATGCATGGACATACTCTTTTCCCTCCACTGATATATATAATGCACTGGATGCAGCATTCAATGGAACGATCTGTGCCTACCTGAAGGCTTCGGAGCCGCCATTTTTTATGGATGTTTTGGTTCGGGACCACTCGTGACAGTTCGGGATATGCGAGATAGGTTATTTCACTAATGTTATGATGAGGACGTTGAGATTTTTAATTATAATGTTATGTTAATGAAATTGTCGAAAATGAGTAGATATTGTTTTTACTGTGGAAAAAGTGAAAAATGCAGCGGATTGAGGTATTTTCACAAGTAAGTACAAACCTACAAGATTATAAAGTTTGAGGTTAGATTTGTGTTTTATTTACACTGTAATCTTTCCATATATTAATATTATATATTTCTAGCTCTTTTTTTAATGAATCAAATATAGTGAACTCGTCTCTTTTTTAACCAATTGTTTGCAGGTTTCCAACAGATCTGAAAGCATCTGAAGCGTGGTTGCATCAGATGGGCCTAGAAGTAAATTTTGAAAGTACAAAAAATAGCATATTGTGTTCGGATCATTTCAGAAAAGATTGTTTCCTACAGAATACCAATGATCGAGCGAGACTTGCACCAGGAAGTGTGCCAACAAAATTTAATAAACGTGCAATACATTTTTGTATTGAAAAATCATTTTTTTCGTTTAAAATTCAACTATTCCAGTTGAAGATTCATCATTTTAGCTGGAAATTAATTGCTTTAACTGAAAATTTAGCTATTCTATTTTGGATTGAAAATTGCTTGTTTTTAGTTGAACTTTCGAATATCTGGTTGAAAATTCGTTCCTTCTGGTAGAAAATTAATCCTCCTGTTTAAAAGTTCATCTATTTTGTTGAAAAATCGTTTTGTTTGAATGGAAATTCATCTTTTGATTGGAAATTTAATTTCACAGTTTTTAAACGCAATCTTCAAAATTGAAAAATTTTAAATTGCAAATCGTGAAAATTGAAGAATTATAAATTGCAAATCGTGAAAATTAAAAAAAATGTAATTGTAAACTTTCAAAGTTCAACTATTGCATAAAAACGTTTCGTAATTCTATACATTTTCAAAATTCAAGACATTTTTATTGTAATTCTCCAAAATGTAGAATTTTAAATCTTCAAAATTGAATTGTTTTTTAATTTTGAAAATTTACAGTTAAACATTTCTGTAAATTTCATGATGTAAGTTTGAAATTTCTTAATTTGGAAGATTTAAAATAGAAAAGTTGACTTTTGATTTCAAAAATCATCCAAATTGAAGGATTTTTATTTGTAGTTTACAATTTTTTAATTCTGCTGCTTCAAATTCGAAATTTCTTCAATTTGGAAAATTTATTTTCCAAATTTATTATTATTATTTATATTACTGGAAAAGGTTTTTATATCTAGGAGAGGATAGTTTATTGTGAACAAGAGATTGGAGTTTTAAAATATTGTTTCTCAAGTGAAGATTTATCTTATAATTATGTAATAAAACATCATCCGAAAAACGTTTACCAAAATTTTTCCATACTCGAAATCCATAAACGTTTAATGGCTCGATTATACCTGTGGTTCCTTTTGGAATAACTTTAGGTATGACAGTTTTGACAGCAGGTGTTTCTTTTTCTATAGTGTCGACACAGTGCCCGGTCCATGAATCCAATAACAACACACTTGTACTCCCAGTATTAGGAAAAAATACTTCTTTTATCCACTTATTGAAATGGTCTATAAAAGTTATGTGAAAAGATGTTCAAAGTTATAAAAATAAACAAAAATATAAAATTAGCTTCACATACCTGATGTAAGCTTTCCAGATTTTGAAGCCGTTACGAATACATTAGATGGTCTGAATAATGTTCCTTCTACTACTGGTCCAAATTTCCCACTTGGTTCTTTTAGGACCATAAATAATGGAGACAACAATCTTCCGTCGGCACTGACGATAAGTTGACTTGTGCAGCTGTGCGTGGTCGAAGATATAGATTGTACAACACACTAACCTTTTTTTTGACCTTTCACTGCTAAACTTCTTCCTGAATGCAGCTCCAATTGGAAGCCACTTTGATCCGTATTATAGACATTTTGAATTCCGTACTGCTTTATCAAAGGCTTCACTTCATTGCATTGACGAAATCAACTGCTTTCTGCTTCAACACCTCACTATCTTCTATTGATTTCCGTGTTACAAATTTCGTTATTTTTCTCGAAACAATGCGACGAGCTTTTTTAAATTTATATATCCACTTTTCGGAAGCTTTAAAGTCCATTTCATTGTTATTCTGATTCCTGTAAGCTTCTAGAGCCCACCTACGGAGATCTCGGTCATGAACAATAAACCCAGAATTAAGAGCATCGTTAAATTCTTTAATTACAAATTCTGTTATTTCAAATAATTTATCTTTTCTTGTTCCCCTTGCTTCTACTTGCTGAGCCCACCTTCTTAACTGACGTTCAGAAGATAGACGTCGGAACATATGTTGAACAGTGGGAAATTTTCTTCTTTTCTTTCCTCCGTCTGCGTTTTTCCAGTATTCAACAGCTGTTCTTTTATATTCAAAATCCACATCAGTGTCTTTCTGCGAGCAAATTCCCACAAGTTCATTCTCTTCTATCCAATTGATTTTGTTGTCATCATCATCATCAATTATTTCAATTTCCGATTCTTTGAACGGTTCTTGAAAGTCTAAAGACTGTTCCTCATGTATTTCCACATTTAATTGAAATATAGTGTCAAGTAACAATTGTTTAAATTTTTCTGCCAAAAAAGTCTCCTCCCGTGTTATAGGTGTCTCCGTTAAATACATTGTTTGAAACGATGCGAGAAGAAGATTTATTACGTTTACAGGATTCACGATCATTTTAGCAATATTTTTCAAAATTTACTTCTCACCACCTTATTTCACAGTTTATTGAGGTAGCTACTAATTTTTGTACATTTAAATTTCTTTTTATATACTAACATTGAATTTGCACACGTTACCATACTTTTAGAGATGCACGCCGAGGCGATAATTTTTTTGTGGTACCGTGTGCAAGTTGCCAGATATGCACAACACATACACATTACGCGTAAGACAAATGCAATATACTAACATTGAATTTGCACACGTTACCATATTTTTAGAGATGTACGCCGAGATATTGAGAATTGAAAGATATCGTGAATAATAGCGAGAATATTCGTCTGCAAGTTGATAAACCTTATCAGTCATGCAACATAGGTAGTGTTTATAATTTCTCGATTGCTTTTTTAAGAAACAAAGGAAATAAATATTTCCCTTATGAAGCTTTGCTTTTAGGTCGAGATATAGGGGTGAAGACTAGGGCGTTCAAAATAAACTTCATGCTTCTTTGCTTACAATTAATCACTCACACGAAAATCTTGTTCCATTTGGTGAAAAATGCCTAATTTTCTGGATTTTCAAACAGTCTCATGAAGAAACAAAAATTGAATTAACGTTAATTTCCATTAAAGAAGTAAGAGCATAACATGGAACGTGTCAGAAATACGAAGAATAATATCTAGTAGAGTATATGTAAATTCCGTAAAACAATTTATTTTCTACAAAATATTACAAGAAATGAGTAAAATAAATTTCTGTAAAATTCTGTATACCACAATAATCAATTTGCAACACTTGAAATTCTTCATGAATGTGAAAAGTGCTTTGAGGGTGGTCTACCCCCTTCGGATTAGAATGGGGGTGCCTCGTGCCGGTAGACAGCGATGTTTTCAATTTCCACAATGTTATCTGCCCTGAAGAGAATTTTTCACTACGACCATTAAAATGCAACTGTTGCAAACGATTAAGGAAATAAAAATTTAAATTAAGGGTTGTTTACCCTCTTTAAATCTGACACGGAGTGTGAAAAGATATAAAGTCTTGTATTTTTTATGCCACTTCATTAATCAATCAAAAATAAAATTTGATTCGGATGATAATCAGGAATTTTTGTGTACGTTAGCCATAGGGGGTAGTTAAGCCCCCGTCTAAGGGGGTGATGGTTGGAAATTAATATTTTACTGTAATTTAATAACATAATTACAGTTTAAACAATAGTTACACTGCCTCCTGATGATTAATTTCTCTGGAAAGTCCCGGATAAAAAAATTTGGTATGGGATTGATCTAGGAAAACATCTGGGAAATCGTATGGAAGTGATCTTTCAGATAGTATATTAAAAGTATGGTATATGAGACGATCCCATACTTCATGTCTATTTGTATTATGTATAGTGGATGTATACCTTAAATATAGCTAAAGTATAGCAACATACAGTCGAGGTATAGTAAGAGCATTGCTAAAGTATATCTTAGAAGTATATCTGAAGTATAGCTGAAGTATAGCTGAAATATAGCTGAAATATAGCTAATGTATAGCTGATGTATATCTGTAAAGTATAGCTCATGTATGTCAGAAGTATAGCTCATGTATGCCTGCAGTATAGGGAAAGTATGGCTATAGTAGGTATAGCTCAATTATATTTAAAGAATAAAAAGGTAATATAAAATAAGAACAAGCGTTGTATTCATGATGATGACATTGGAGACCTGAAATACATAAAATTAGAGATCCAGTATCATGATTTTCACAGCATAAAAAAATATTTTTTACAACTTCTAAATTTACCAGAACTTAAGAAATTCTTTATATTATTAAAAATATAACATGTCTTTTATCGGAATAATAAATTAGTCAAATTTTTTCATGCAATAATAAGTCAAGTACTCAAGTATAGATGAAGTATATCCTATACTTCAGCTCTACTTAAGTATAGATGAAGTATATCATATATTTCAGCTATACTTAAGTATAGATAAAGTATATTGTATACTTCATATATACTTTAGCTATACTTCATCTATACTTCATCCATACATCAGCTATACTTTAACTAGACTTTAGTTATACTATTTCAATATACTTGAAGTATGGGATCGTCTCATTTACCATACATGTTTTATACTTGTGAAAGTCTATGATTGATCAATCCCATACTTATAATTTTTACCCGGAGTATATTTCCAAAGTAATTATTCGAAAACTTTGAAGGGTGATTTCAGCCCCTAAATATGAATTCTGGCACGTATAAGAAAATACGTGTACCTTATTTTTTAGTGCTCTAAAACATACTTCAGAACGAATCAAAACGGAGGCGAACACTTGGGTAACCTTCCTTGTCAGCCAAAATTTCTTCTCGCACGGGGAATATGTGGAATTCGTAAAGTGTCAAGTGTTGGGATTTTGGGGTTCAATAAAGTTACGAAAAATGGCACAGGTGTGTGGCAGTGAAGTTGTATCTTTGAGCACATTGATTCGCCAGATGGGATTACATCTCATGGCGAATCTCCTCAATGAAGTCTGGTAGAGTGCACTAGCCGACTTCGACGTACCACCACCACCACATAAGTACAATTAAAAAATATAAAAATCTCCGTTATTTCCTGTTTTCTTTTTAATACCACTACATTCGACAATTAAAATTGTAAGTTTCAAAAAAATTTGTTGAAAAAAAAATTTGGTTGAAAAAAAAATTTGAAAACGAAATTTTTTGAAAAAAATGTAAAAGAAATTTTTAAAACAATTAAAAAAAAAAATTGTTTGAAAAAAATTTGAAAAAGATATTGTTGAAAAAATTTTGAAAAACAAATTTTTGAAAAAATTAAAAATAAATTTTTAAAAAATTTTTTTAAAAAAATTGTTGAAAAACATTTTGAAAACCAAATTTTTTGAAAAAATTTTGAAACCAAAATTTTCAAAAAAGAATTTTGTAAATAAATCCTAAATACTTTGAATGATAAATAGCAAATAGAGATAAATAATAAATATAATAATGAATAAGTAAGAGTAAATAGTTAATAATAATGAATAAATAATAGTAAATATAAAATTATAAATAATTTAAATGAAAAATTAACAATAAATTACGAATAAAGAATAATAAATAATGAGTAATAAATAATAAACAGTAAATAGTTAATAACAATAAATAGTAAATAATAAATGATAAATAATTTAAATTAAAAATTAATAATAAATAACAAATGATGAATAATGGATAATAAATAATAAATAGTGAATGATAAATAATAAGTAAATAATCAAAATGGTTATTTTTCTTCTATTTTCGATTTCAATTCATTCGTTTTAATTAATTTTTAAATTTATAACAGAGGTTAATACAACTGTTGCCAATCCGTCAGCAATGGAAGTGTAGGAGGCGGAGGAGGAGGAGGCACCGCGAGAAAGAGCACCTCTTTTTCCTATTATATGAAGGAGGAAACCGCGGGATCTACCGCTCATAAACTTCGAGGCAGGGCCAAGTGGGATGAACTTTAATAATGGTATGTAAACTATACTTGGTTCATTTTTAATTATATTTATAATAAACAATAGTCCTATTTAATTTCACTTCTGTCTAAAGTTTCAATTTATATTATTTTATGAAATATTTTATGCAGAACGTGATACAACTGACGTGTCAAGGGCACTGGATCGGGAAACAGTTGCCAGTATGCTCCGTATCGGCACAACAAATCCTCCACAGAGGGTGGTGGCGGTGGAGGAGGATGACATGGTGGAGGTGGAGGAGGCTATGGATGTCCAGAACGCCCTGGATGCATTGGATGAGCTGGCTGCGGAGAATATTCAAACAGGTCAGAGGAGAAATATGAACGTAGAAACACCCCCGCATGGTAGCAAATTGATAATTTTAGAGGATCGTGATAATAAATACCCGTTTTTCAGATTTAGCACGCGTGAGTTAACATTTAAAATAAAAATCCCTGATGAGAGCGTGTGTCCCGTCGATTGGCTCAAAAATGTTTTTAAGGACCTGTACGTGTACTTGGTGAAAACCTATCCTTCGACTGATAAAATTGGTTTTAAATTTTATGCGGATGGTTTGACTCAAGCCGCGGCAGGTCACGCTCTCCGCTATGTGAAAGATTTGAGCTTCGAAGCTATATGGGACATGGTTTTTTGTATTACACAGAGCACGGAAGAATTTACGTTAGATGACACTTTTCGCATCGTGGTTGATCACGTGGAAATGCCGGTTGGAACTAGTCACGCCGATTTAACGCATGATAATATCGGGAAAAAATCCATGTGTACGATCGGTGAGGTGGACAATTTGTGTTTTCCGCGAGCAATAGTTGTTGGGCGGGTGTATGGGGAACGTGGGCAGAGCAACGTTCGTGATTATAAAAAAAAATGGGATGGAATACGCAAAAAAACGGCTGGTCGTCAGAAACGTGCGGCCAAAGAGCTTGTGCGAAAAGCCGTAGTCACAATTCCGTTGGAAGGTTGTGGTAGTAAGGAGATAACCCTTTTCCAGCGCTATCTCGCGCGGTACCGCATAGCTCTTGTAATTTTTGAAGTCGACACTTTTGCCAAAGGTAGTGAACCACCCTTTTTCAATGGTAAAAATATGATTAATGAGATCCGCGGGGTGGTCCAAACCATTATTCATATTTTATACTATAGAGAGAGGGGTCATTACGATGTAATTTTCAATTTGACAGGGGCATGTTCAAATCGGTTATTTTGCCTCGAGTGCAATAAATGGTACCGATATAACAGTGAGCACAAGTGTGCAAACAAGTGTCTTGCATGTTATAAAACACCGCCCTGTATATTAAATAATAATAATAACATACAAGACCATGTAGAACCATACAAAAAATGTGTGAACTGTTTGCGGAAATTTTATAACCAAGTAAAATTCAAAGACCACAGGTACTCGTATATTTCAAGAATCTTTTTGATTTTTTTGTTTCCGATGACCTGGAGCAGCCTAATCATGTCAGCCAAGGGAGGGTGTCGTTTCCGGGACCCATTCTTTGAAATACTACAGCGCCCCCTATTATTTCTTTTTTAATTGGTAACCATGGATTTTTTTTAGTTTAAGATCTGCTTAAAAATATATAAATAACTTCCATTCAAACATATTAAGAATTGTATTTTTTATGAATTTTTGAAAAACGTCTGAAAAAAGCTCGGTCAAATAGAAATACCCCCTTAAAGGTGACGAAACTAAAAATGTCCACATACCAAATTTATGTGTAGTACATCAAGTGTGTACGTTCTGTCTCGGGGAGGAAGACATAAAAAAATCCTGTGAGCACTGCGGTATACGCGAATACTTGTTTAAAGGGGAGAAATGTATTGCCGATTTTCTAAACTTTGCCCTCAGACCTATAAACAAGTTTTAAAAAATCATCTGCATTGCACATAACGCTAAAAGTTTTGACTCTCAATTTATCCTTAAACACCTGGTTGAGAATAATAACTGTCCATGGAAAGAACCTAGTGTTATATTAAATGGCTCGAAAATTCTTTGTATGGATGTTAAAAAAACGCGTTTTATCGTCAGTCTAAATTATACACAGATGGCGTTGAGTGATCTACCTTCAGCGTTCGGTCTTACAGGTGTGGGGGAAAAAAGGTGTATTCCCCCATTTATTCAACATTCCAGAAAATCAAAACTATGTTGGACCATTACCTGATTTAAAGTATTATTCACCAGATACTATGTCCGTATCTGCAAGGGATAATTTTTTCAAGTGGTATGAGGAAAAAAATTCCGAACCCAATTATCGCTTTGATTTTCAGAAGGAATTAGTTGAATATTGTAAGAACGATGTCGACATTCTGCGACGCGCTTGTCTCGTCTTTCGAAAGCAGTTTTTAGAGGCTGGAAATGTTTGCCCGTTCACGGAATGCATCACAACACCATCGGCTTGTTCTGTGGTGTTTAGAAAAAATTTTCTAAAACCCGATACTATCGCTATAATACCACACGGTGGTTATAGGTGGTGTGATGCGCAATCAAAAGTCGCCGTAGAATGGGTAATTAGTGAAGAGCAAGAACGGGGTGTAACCATCGCTCATGCTGCAAGAGGCCGTGAAAATCGTTTAAAAGAAGGGAATGTAGTGGATGGGTTTTATGAATTAAACGGGGTGAGTCATGTTTTGCAATTTCACGGTTGCTTTTGGCATGGGTGTGTACGTTGTTATCCCGATAACCGTGACGCCAAACTAAACAGCTCCGATGAGACTCTAAAAGCCCGCTACGAAAGAACGCTCGCGCAAAGTGATAAGATGAGGCGAAATGGTTACCTGGTCACAGAGATGTGGGAGTGTGATTTTAATGAATTGAAAAAACAGATGTAGGATTACAAAATATCATTAAAAATCACCCCTTTGTTGTTAACAACCCCTTAAATCCACGAGACGCGTTTTTCGGGGGGCACACTAGAAACACCCGGTGTTACTATAAGATAAAGGAGGGTGAGGAAATGCGGTATCCTGATGTTCGTTCTTTATACCCAAAACTTCTAAAATCACGAAAGTTTCCTGTTGGTTATCCAGATGTATATGTCGGAGATGATTGTAAAATACTAACAGGTCTCGATAATACGGATATAAACAATGTCGAAGGTTCAATTAAATGCCATATATTGCCAACACAATCTCTCTATCACCCTCTTTTACCAACAAGATTTCATAATAAACTCATGTTCGCTCTCTGTCGTCAATGTTGCGAAAACCTTGAAAAAGGTGATTGTCCACACGCTGATGCAACATCGCGCGAGTTTGAAGGAATATGGGTTTCTGATGAACTCAAAAGAGCCGTAACACTGGGGTATAAAATTACAAAAATTTTTGAAATTTGGAATTACAAAAAAGCCCAGTACAACACCGTCTCTGGCGAAGGGGGCCTTTTCACTCCATATGTCAACACATTCTATAAAACGAAGCAAGAATCTGAGGGATGGCCTCGCGAATGTGTTGACGAAGTTTCGAAAGAAGCATATAGAGGAGATAAAAACAAAATAAGGCATTGAACTAGACACGAGCAGAGTTAAAAAAATCCAGGGTTGCGTTCGGTTGCCAAATTGTGTCTGAATTCGTTTTGGGGTAAATTTGGGCAGCGTGAAAATTTACCCCAAACCCATATTGTGAAGACACGAGAAGAATTACTCAAGCTTGCAGCCAATCCGGTGATAGAGATCAATAATATACTTCCGGCAAGTAACACAACCTTGTATATAGCGTACCAGTTTAAGAAAAATACTCATACACCTTCGCATATATCAAACGTTTTATTTGCCGCATATACTTCAGCCCAAGCACGACTAATATTGAATGAGTATCTTTCTAAACTGGGTAACCGCGTTCTGTGTTACGATACAGATTCAGTCATTTTCATCGATCGTAATAATACAGAAGATTATATTCCACCGGTTGGTAAATTTTTAGGCGACCTGACGGATGAACTTGAAGTTTACGGGGTTCGTAGTTTTATTCGAGAATTTGTTTCTGGGGGGCCCAAGTTTTACGCCTACATAATGACTTCACCTGACGGTACTGAACATCAGGTGTGCAAGGTCAAGGGTATCACTTTAAATTATAAAACTTCACGCCTTGTAAACTTTGATTCCATCCGTAAGCTCGTCCTAGAAAATGCCGAACCGATCAGTTTAAATTATCGAGCCATTCGAAGGACACCGCTTCACGATGTCATTACAAAATCTGAAAGCAAGCTCTGCAAAGTTGTCAACTTGAAACGGAGGCAAGTTGATAACCACGATTCTCTACCATACGGTTTTAAAAGAGTAAGATTATCCGACTGAATACTCTTACCATGCGTGGAGTTTTCTGGTTTAAATCTACTCTGATCCATGTTCTATTCTTAAAAAGAAAAAGTATGTGGGTACACTTATAAATGTAAGAATTTTACTGTTTATAATTTTCATAAATTACTTATATAATTGATCTTGTTACAGATAATGAATCCAGCATCCTTTCATCCGTGGATGAGGATTCAGAAATGAGCACCTCGGATTTATCCTTTCCATGTGCTCAACCTTCGCAGCCTCTCATCTACCACTTAAAAAGTTTGGGGTATAATTTGACCCCCACACATTTCCGCCCGATAGCTTGCAGTTCACCGCTGGAAGTTATCGTGAATGATTTTGATCCCTACGATGAGGGTAACTACACCGATTATGAGAGTGATGAGGATAAGGATGAAGTGTAATATTAAAATTATTCTCTGTAGCCCATGGAAATATGTGTGTACGTGTATGTATGGGTTGCCGCGTGTTTTTCTCTGTGTATGTGTAAGCGTGCGTGTATGTAAGAAAAATGTAAAAATTTATATATTTAGCTCTAAGATAGATCCTATTTTTCGTTCTTTAACTGTAAAATTAAAAAGACTGAATAAATATTATTTTTTTAATGATGAAATAAAAATATATTTATACGTTTTCAACAAAAAATTCTTACTCTTATTATTTACCCTTCCTGTACTTTAGATAATTATTTTTATTAATTTATTTCACTAATAAATGAACATAAAATTTTGTTTCTTAAAATTATTCAATTTAAAACATTACTTGGCTAGTTAAAAATATTAAAAATCGTTTGAGTATCTTTTTCTCTGGGCAAACCCCAACATTATTACGTCACAGTACCCTGAACTCTCCACTCGGGAATCTCCCATCTCCGCTCCTCCACCTTTTCCATTTTCACATTTGGGGACTCCATGTGTGACGTCACTAGACCCAGAATCTACCAGACAGGGGTTCCCTTTCCCCCTCTCCAACTACATAGATCTCGGCTAGCCCGTCTTATCTGCTGTGACGCGTCGGCGGCAGTCGCGGGGTGCAGGGTAGAGAGGGGGATTAGGCCACGTCCATTTCGACGCCCCATAGTCGCCCTATACTACTGTCATTTCCTGGTTTTTTCCCGGTCTCAAAATTTCCCGGTCATTTCCCGGTTTTCAGTCCAGCAGCCACCCCGTAAATGATAAGGTCACAAAGCTTCAGATATAGATTATTGGGATGATAAAAACCAGTAAATGATAGTGTTATTTGATGAAAAATGTTTTCATAGGATTATTTCCTTCAGAACTTAGACACTGGAAAAGTCGTGATACCTAATAAGAAATTAGATTACGTTCTACGTCTGCTCTAAGAGTAAGTAAAATATGGAAAATTTGCAATTGTGTTGAAAATTTAGAATTTCACATTGCCATAATTATTATTTTATTTTAATTACTTTATATAATG
>CAKNWW010271241.1:0-10914 GCA_932074435.1 Andricus kollari
CATAGGATCGACCAAGTGTCAGCCAATTTGACAAACTGATTTTTTCCATTGCTTTTGTGCGCGGTCCTTTCCTTGCATATCTGCAAAGGTTGTGGCTCGGTTTCGCTGCTAATGCTGGGCGAATTTTGATAATTTTTGATTATGCAACATTAATTTCTAGGTCATTCTCCCGTACACATCCCTCAAGCGTTTTTAAGATTTCAACTAGTCCCTCTGGATAATCTGAAACTAAATCTAAGTCATCAGCAAAGTTAAGTACAAATACCCTCTTTTTCCATATTACTGTCCTCCCTTCATTCTTTCTCTCCTATCCATCCTCAATGTTGTTTTTCCCTATCTACTGTATCGAATGCTTTTTTCAAGTCGACAAAAGCCACATATAATTTACCCCCTTCCTTCTTTAGTGTATTATTAATAAGCGAATTTAATAAAGATATATGATCTCTGTAGTTTTCTGTTTTATTTTCGTCTTCCCCTTTAAAGATAGGAACTATTCCGGCTTTTCCCAACCTTTTCCTAGTCTACCAGTTATCCAAAATTCGATTAATATTCGATGTATTCCTTCTATCCATAATTTTGGTAATCTCTTTATGAATTCCACTTTAATTCCATCCTCCCTTGCTGCTTTTCCAATTTGCATTTTCTTTATGGCTTTTGCCATTTCCTCAAATGAGATATCACTATTTAAAATACCTTGTTCCTCTATATTTAAATGATCACCCTCCCCTCCCTCTGCATCTTCTTTTTCTGCTGTTACACCTTCTTTGTGTACCCTTTCTCGAGCCCATTTTTTTTCGAATCCGGCTTATCACTGTTTATCTCGTCTAAAAAATTTTTAAAGTGCTTGTTGTATCTGTCACCCCTATTCCTTTCACTCTTTTCCTTCTCTTTTTTCTAAAATTTCCTAGCGCTTTCCAAAAGCACCCCAAATTCCTGCTTTCCTCTACTTTTTTCCATTTTTCCTCCTTTTTCTCTCTTTTTTTCTTCCCATACATTTCTTTAAGTTTCTTTTTTTCTTCTGTTGAAGCATTCGTTTCGCCCTCTGCTGTTTACATTCTCTATCAAACCAATCCTTTTTATTATTATTTACCCTAGACTCCCCATTCCCTCCTACCTTCATTATTAACCCTAGTTTTTCTGCCACTTTCCATATACATTCATTAAGCTTTTCCCATCTGTCTTCCCACTCTAAATTCTTTAGACCTTCCTCTGTTGATTCCCAGCATTTTTCCATTTCTTTTTAATATTCCTCTGCCTTTGTACTATCCCACCTTAATCTCTTTGGTATATTTTCAACTTTCCTACATTTTTTGTTCAGTTTCTTGTCTTTGATTTGATCTATTTCTATATATCTTTACGACATCCTCTTGTTATTTCTCCTCCATCCCAATCCACACCCCATTGTTCCTTTCCCACTCTTGCATTCCAATCTCCCACCAATATTAATCCGCCCCCCCTACTTTCAGCTTGCATTACAATATTTCTGATATCACTTTGTACATTAACCATCCCGACATTGTTCTACATTGAAACTATAATAATAACCTTACCTCTACTTTTCAAGTCATTTGATATAAAGTTTAAATCATAGTCCCATTCTTCAACACTGATTTGCTTGCACACATCCTTCTTTACTCCTATTATATGCCCTCCTTTTGTCCTACCTTTATTCCTCTCTCTCGTAGTCGCCTTTCTATACCACACGTAGCTCTCATCAAGCTTTTTTATAAATTCTTGCACGTAGTTCTCTTCTATCCATGTTTCTTGAAAAAACACTATTTCGTAGATTCTCCAGTATTCTTCTGCTTCCAGTAAGTTGATCCCTCCTGGGATGTTCCATGCTAATCCTTTAATTATCTTGTTAGTTTATTCCATTAAACCCCTTCTTATCCACCACTCTTCCTTCCCCCTTCCGAAGAATTCAGTGTTACCTACTGTCCATCTCATGTAGCTTTTGCTAACCCTTTTTCCCTTTTCTTGCTCCCTTCTCAATCCTTTATCTATCCACTTTTGGACCTCCTTCTCTCTTGGTGTGAGATCATCTTCTATTCGCATCATAGTTCCTTTCAGTCTACTTTTTTCCCATTAATCTCCTTTTTGCTTCTCATGATGCCATTTGGATTAATATCCCCCTCCTATCACTCTTGATTTACGAATTGCAACTTTCTCACCCGTTAATATCCACAGTGAATCCTGTATTTCCTATTTCATAGTTTTTTCTCCTGATGGCCTGAATTCTCTCACTATCACCCACTTTTTTCAAATTTTTCTTTCTTTCATCTCCCATTCTGTTTCACTAATTTTCAACCACTCCGGCTTGCCTTGCTGATCAAGCTCTTCCATTGAATTTACCAAATCCTCAATTTCTTAAATTACTTCCTGTTCTTCGATCTCTTTTGGTTTGCTAGTTTTTCCTGTTCTCTTCTCCTCACAATACTTACCCTTCTTATTCGTGTACTTCTTTCCACTTTCCTTTTTTAGTTCCAATAACTATTTTTTGGCGTCTCTTAAACCTTTCAGTGGCACATTTTTCTGTTAAACTAATTCTTGCTATTAATAGTAAAATAGGGGTTTTCGGGGTCGCTGATCGCGATTCTGGCATCAGAATTGCAAAATTCAAAATGGCGGATCCAATATGGCGATTATGTGTGACTCTAATGTTGAATTTTTCGAACAATTTGCACAAAACACGTTGTATGGGGGTTTTTGGAGTCGTAGATTGCAAATTTGATGTCATAATTGCAAATTTCAAAATGGCGGACACAAGATGGCGAATATTTTACTATAATTTTGAAGATTTCGAACAATTGGCACAAAACTTGCTGTATGGGTATTTTTTGGACGGTCCCCACTCCAATGCCGTGCAGGCTGTATTGAATCCGCCTTCATGAATTTTGCAATTCTGACATCAGATTTGTAATCAGCGACCTCAAAAACCCCCATACACTAGCTTTCATAGCATTTGCAAGAAATTGCGAATTTGCACTAATATAACCATAATTTTGTATCTGCCATTTTGAATCCGCTATTTTGAATCCGTCAATTTTAATTTTGCAATTTTTACATTATATTCTCAATCAGTGGCCCGAAAAACATTTTTTTTTTACGATTTAATAATAATCGATCACAAATACGGTGCATTACATGCACTTATGCCGAAAATTCGTAAAAAATCATAATTTTTTATGAATTCAAAAAATTAAACAAAGAAACTGGCCTGCCGAAAATTCTGCAAAAAATATATGTTGCAGTTCTACGTGTTATCTAACTGGAAAAAATTTGTCACAGCTATGGGACTAGTACTTTATTAACAGCCGATTTTATTCGAAAAAAGTGCTTTTTTCGATTACAATTATTTATAACAAATTATAAATTAACAATTTTACACAGTTTTTCATGATAATTACTTTACATGAACCCTTAAGAGTCTAAAATCAAATACTTGTGCACTAAACAAGGTGAAATGTATCAGAAATGCTTAAAAAGCTGCGAAAAAACAAGTGGAACGTATACGTCCCATTGCCCCTGAAAGAGTTCATTCCCCCTTCAAGTTTTTTTATTTCCTTTATCAACTCCAACTGCCTTTACCTTGCTCTCGCCAGAGCGGTGTTGATCGCTTCCTATCTTATAATATGTTCTTCCTCCACTTTGTCCCTCCGTAACATCCATTCTTTAAGTTCTCTGACTTTTCTATCTAATTTCACTTCCCACCATGAGTTGAGAATTCCCCCAATCTTTATTACCTTACCCGATAGACTATCATTGGAACTTGTTTTTCTCTTGATCTAAAAGTTTCTTCCTTCAACGCTCCCCACATTGATCCTTTTTCATTTTGCACTACAAAGTCCGTTAATTTTCTGTCGCCTTTATTGTTCTTCCAAAATTTTGTTTTACCAGTGGGCCTTCCGGGTGTCCCTTTTTGTAACGGCGCTGTTACAGTCAGCTGTTCAGTTTATACTATAGGTTTGAAAAATGTTGACCTCTCTACAAAAGTTTGAATAAGTCAGTGAAAAAAATCGCTGGAGATCGTAAGAAACTTCATTGCAAAGATAATTTTATTGCGAACAAATTCTCTATGCATGACACCGTCATACATTGATTACAAATGAAGTTACAGTTGAGTGAAGGTACAAAAACACGGTCAACAGCGTCAATTTTACGACACACGCGACACATTTTGCCCAAAAATCAGTAGAAATGAGGCAAAAAAAATCAGGACAATCAGCTGACATTTTCTGTAAATGCAGGTGTCATAAAAATAAAATTTTTTTAATAATTGCTGTAGCTTACAGAGTTAATTATAGAGGAGGACCTTATCTCAGCTCCAAATTGTGATAGAAAGCTCAGGTAAAGCTTGAAATAATCAAGAAAATTCAAATAATACAATGAAATACAAAATGAAGTTTCAAAATTATTAAATAATTGGTTATTAGCAATTACTTTTTCTATGCTTTTTTTATGTCGCTTGGGGGGCAGCGAGTGCAACTGAGCCAGGCAATATACCCAACCATGATTGTCCGCTCCAGGGTTCCCATTCCGCTGTACTCGAGTTGCGGTCTATGATCGAAATCCACAGGGGGCATTTTTCGAGTTGGGGGCTCGGATCAGTGCCAGGGACCTTTCCCCTTCGAGCCTTCTTTCCCTCTCCACTTGAGGCTTCCTACATTTCCTTCGACCCCTTTTTCCCCGAAATTTCCCTTCATACTTTTTCCAGGCTTAGGACTGGCAGCATTTTCTACGTATCTACTTTTACTTGATACTGGCGTGTTAAAATTTTTTTGGGAAATATGTATTGTCAATAACTATTATTCTTATAACATTATTATAATATTAATATTAACTCAACTAAAGTGAAATAAATAATAAGACTAGCAACATATTTCCCTTACGCTTCTACAATATTTATTTCACTTTATTTCATATAACTACAATCCTATCAAATATTACAAATAGTCGTCAAATTTAAACTATATCTATGCGGGTAAAAACTTGCACGAAACTTTACGAACAAACTCCAATCTAAAGTCGGATTTAAAAGTCCTGACACCTTGCTTTGAAGCTTTATTACTCTGCGAGAAAAAATCGCAGAGTGTTAAGTCAAAGACAGAAATATTCTCCAACATTTTACGTGTAAAACGATGTCAGCTTGATTTTCGTCAAAAAATTCGTTGACTTTCTTGTGACACAAAATGTGTGAAATGTTTATTTAAATTAGTAGAGCTAAAAATGTAAGAAATAATTATCTCAACTCTGGATAGAGATTTCAAGCTGAACTCTAGCTTAAAAGAAGCTTCTCTATTCAGCGGTTTCATCTCAAAAGTTGAATGGTTAATAAAAATGTTTATGTCTGAATTAAAAGCGTCGGAATAATTACAATCTTATTGAGTTGCAATACTGGAAACTCGCATTGAAAAAACGTCCTTTCTCAGGCAAATTAAGTTTTTTACATTGCTACACTGCCAATTATCGTGATTTTCTATACGTACGTACCCATTTCGTACCTATTGAGAAAATCCCCCGCGTCACAACTGCCCTGAGTTCGTCGAATGGGTGGGGGAACAGAGCTCGGAACGCAACTTCTCCAACCTAAAGTCTCTTCCATTCAGTCCCAATTCAGTAACTCTTCCAGATGCCTGAAAATAAATACGGGCGCAACATGTTATAATTGCCCAAAGGCGTAGAAAATATTTATTTTAATTGTTAAGAAAATAGCAGTTGATGAAATTAATTCTTGTTTATTACATTTTGTTATAAATATAAACATTTACGCCTATTTTCTTTCTTATTTTCATATGAAATGCATAATTTCTTCCAAACATTACAAAGACACTACCAGCGGAAATTCTATACATTCATTTTTTTTGAGCTCAATACACAAATTTTCAAAAAATGTTCAAAATTTTGTTTTTTCAATTTTCAAAATTGTTCTCTTCAAAACTAAAAACTGATTCATTTTGTAGATGTTTCCAATTTAAAATTCGCCAACTTGTTCAATTTAAAGACTTATAATTGAAAACTCTTCAATTTTGAAGAAAACAAAAAAAATTGTCAATTTTTACGATTTCGAAAACCATAAGTCTCCCAAATTAAAGAAATTTCAAATGTGTGTCATGAAAATGACAGAACATTTAATTGTAAAATTTCAAATTTGCATAATTTTTAATTGTAGTATTTAAAAATTAAACACTCTTCAATGAAGAAAATGTTGAATTTAAAGTCCTACAATTTCGAACAATGAAAATTTAAAATTATTCAAGTTTGATAAATGTATAAATAGAAATGATTAAGTTTGGATGATTTTGTAAAAATCAACCGTTCAGTTTTTAATTCGAAATCTTCCTAATCTTTTTAAATGCATCAATAAAAATGGTTAATTTTGCTGAGTTTTAAAATCAAATGTTTACTTCTCAATTTTAAATCTTCTTAATTGAAGAAATTTCGAAAGCAAATTATCAAAATTATCAATTTAATGGGGTATATAATTAAAATTATTAAATTGGATGATTTTGAAGATCAATAGTCAATTTTTTAATTCTAGATTTTCCAAATTGAAGATCTTTTTGAATATAAAGCACAAAAATCACAGAAGCTTTGAATTATGGAACTTAAAAATTGCATTATGCTTAATTGTAGAACATGAAAATAGCATAATATTTAATTGTAAATTTTCAAAACTAAAAGCACTTCCATTTTAGAGAGGTACAACTAAAAATTCTTGAATTTCGATAACTTTGAAGTTCAAAAGTCTTCCATATTAAAGAAAAATACTCTTGAAACTTAAAAATGCACAATTCAAAGTCCTACAATTTCGAACAATAACAATTTAAAATTATTCTAATTTAAAAATTGAACTTCAATTCAATTTTTAAGATGTAGAAATTAAAATTGTTCAGTTTTGAATGAGTTTAAAGGTCAAAAAGCGAGTTTTTAATTGTAAATCTTGCACAATTTTTAATTAGAAATATACAAAGTTAAATTAAAAATTAAAGAAATTTGGAATATAACATTAAAATCAAAGAGATTTTAATTGTAAAACATGAAAATTGCATAATTTTCAATTGTAACATTTCAAAACTGAAAACAATCCAATTTTATAGAGGTGAAAATTAACAATATTTAATTTGTATGATTTTTAATATAAAAAATAAAGTTTTCAATATTATATCTTTCAAACTGAACAAATTTTGAACAGAGAGCATCAATGTTACAGAATTTTTATTGCAAATTGAAAAATTGCATATTTTTTAATTATGACATTTCAAAACTGAAAATACTTTAATTTGAGGGTTATGTATCAATAAAGATTCTTTAATTTTGATGATATTTAAGATAAAAAATTAAGTTTTCAATTCTAAATCTTCCAAGTTGAAGAAATTTCGAATAAAAATAATCGAAATTATAGAACTTTTAATTATTGTAAACCTCAAACTTGCATAATTGTTATTTTTAAATTGACAAAATTCAGAAGTCTTTCATTTTAAAGGTGCATAATGAAGATTTGAAGAATGGAATTACTTCATAGATCAATAGTTAAGTTGTTCCATTTTAAATCGACCAGGTTGAAGAAGTTTCGAACATAGAGCTTCAAACTTACAGAATTTTCCATTCTAAAACTAAAAACTTGCATAATTTTTAACATTAAAAATACTTGAATTTTAAAGGTTTACAATTTAAAAAATAATTAAAGAACAAATAGAATTATTTTTTTTATACTCAATTCTGAATTAAATTTTAACTTAAAATAATAATAAATAAACCCAAAGTCGAGCTTTTAATTCTGAATCCTCAAATTCATACCATTTACAATATAAATGTATGATGTGGAAATTAAATTTTTTAAATTTTGATGATAATAATGATTAAAAATAAAGTTTTTAGTTCTAAATCTCCCAAATTAAAGTTTGGAATGCAAATTTAAAAATTACAGTATTATAATTTTAAAACTTAAAAATTGCATGATTTCTTCTGATAACTTTTCAAAATGAAGCACACTTTAATTTTATGTTTTCAAACGAAAAATAAAATTTTTAAGATTTCGTAGCCTCGGGCTGAAAATCTTTAATTTTTTTTCAAAATTTTTGTTTGATTTTTTTTCAACAATTTTCCTTAAATTTTTTTTCTTCAAATTTGTTGGCAAAAATTTCTTATCAAAAAATTTGTTTAAACCATTTGTTTTCAAACTTTTTTTTTCAAACTTTTTTAAACAATTTTTTACAACATTTTTTTTGCGCCCACTTAAAATA
This sequence comes from Andricus kollari, assembly GCA_932074435.1. Taxonomy (NCBI): domain Eukaryota; kingdom Metazoa; phylum Arthropoda; class Insecta; order Hymenoptera; family Cynipidae; genus Andricus; species Andricus kollari. Next base: position 8,244 of record CAKNWW010271241.1, read on the forward strand.
ATTTTTCTTCGTGTAATATTTGTTTTTTTCGCGCTTTAGGCTATTTTACGACTTTTGATAATGACATAAAAAGTGATTTTAAATAAGCATTCTCTTCTTCTTTTAAATAAGCCATCTCTTGCCCAGAGTCGGATGGACCGCACTTTCACGGTATTTTTGAAACCATGAACCAACGTTTGTCAGACGGACGGTCCATATATGGGCCAAGGTTTGACCGACCATCGGCTGCACTAAGGTGACTTGTGGCTAACCCACTGCTGTATACATAGTCGGACCGACCGCATTCTTGCGGTTGTACCGACCAATCTGCCACAGTTTATCAGATCGCCGACCCGAAGTTGGGCCGACAGTCGGTTTTTCGCCCACCGCCGACGTCGGTTGCCAACGTCGGTGAGTCCATGGCATCTTGAAAACACCTTAGTTGGTCCAACTCTGGTTACCGTAGATCGGTTACCAAAGTAGGGCCGACTTCGGGGCGATGGTCAATCTCTGGCATCCGACCGAATTTCGCACCTGGGCTAATGACTCCTCCTGATGCGGTTTTTACAATTCTCCGTTTCAAGCTTCTCTTGTGACACGTTTGACTGTACTCTCTGAAATATCCAAACATTCTGCAGTTCGCTTAACCACATTTTGGTAATATTTTGTTTCTGAGAACCTGCTAGCAACCTTCCTATATTCGAAAAATCTTCTAACTTTCAGCACCATTTCTTCTACACTTAAAATGCGACTTCTGTCACTACTGTTGCGCGACTGAAGAAATTGTTTTACAATGTTTACATTTTCTTTGTTGACTTGACTTTTGTTTTGTTGATCGTTATCGACGAATACGTCTCTTTCGTTGTTATTTAATTGTTGTATTTCTTCCAGTCGACCGTAATTTCTTCATTCCGTTTTTCTTGCAACTATATTTGTTTGCATATGGAAATTATTGGTGGGAACCAATAGCCGAAAATGTCTATCATGGTTTTGTCCGCCAGTGATAACAACGAAATCGTGGCAGATCCTTCACCGTGCACAACATCTTGTAAAAAATAGTGTTCGTCATTATAATCGAACAATATTTATATTTACTTTGTGTCACTCTGAAGATGCACGATATTCAAGGAATGTTCTATATTCTCCTACGAGTTTTAGTTTTAAGCCAATATTGACACTTATTTTGGTTGAAAATATGATCTAATTTGGAAGCGTTCAAAATTAAGAAAGATTTCATTGGAACATTTTTCCAATGAAAAAAGCTGAAAATGAACATTGGAACGTGAATGACGTCAAGTTTTAAGTTTGAAGACAGTTGAAATTAGAAATCTTTCTGAATAATAAGAATTTAAATAAAGAAGATTCTTTTCTTGAAAAGAATGAAGTTAAAATTAAACTATGAATCAGAAAATCGAAAATGCACAACATAGGGTGAAGTTCAATTGACATAAAAAAGAGAGAACCTAAAAATTATGCAAAACTTTAAAAACCTTTATAGTAACAAAATTCAAAGGGTGTCTACTCAAATCCTGAAAAAAACCCTGACAATTCCAGGTTTTTTCCAGGTACCACGAGTTTCTTTCGGGATTATAAATAATAAGTAAATCAATTAAATAAAATTTTATATTATCTTCTTAGACTTAAATTCAGTACATATTTTGGTAAAATTTATGTGGGTACTATATTAAATTCAATCGAAACCCCTTTAAACTCTTAAATCTTCAAGTGAAAATATTTAATTTTGAACTAAAAAGATGAATTTGTAATCACTAGTTTCTGTGAAGATATGAAAAATAGATTTTCTCAAAAAACCCACACTGACATTATCGACAATTTTTTGTAAGATTTGCCGTTCTATATGGGAGACTTCCCGCTCTATTATGACATCTTGCATTTTTAAGAGAAAAATAAGAAAATTATATTTATAGAAGAAAAATTCTCCTGGCCTCAAAAATTGTTTAGTCAGCCTAAAACTGATAGCCCAGGTGCGAAATTCGGTCAGATGCCAGAGATTAACCATCGGGCCAAAGTCGGCCCTACTTTTGTAACCGATCTACGGTAACCAGAGTTGGACCGACTAAGGTGTTTTCAAGCTGCCATGGTCTCACCGACATTGGCAACCGACATCGGCGGTGGGCGAAAAGCCGACTGTCGGCCCAACTTTGGGCCGACGATCGGATAAACTGTGGCAGATTGGTCGGTACGACCGCAAGAATGCGGTCGGTCCGACTCTGTATACAGCAGTGGGTTAGCCACAAGTCACCTTGGTGCACCCGATGGTCGGTCAAACCTTGGCCCAAATATGGGAAGGCCGTCGGACAAACGCTGGTTCATGGTTTCAAAAAGACCGTGAAAGTACGATCCATCCGACTCTGGGCAAAAGATGGCCCAACCGTCGGCATAACATTGGCTTGTACAAGTCATCATGATGCACCCGACGTCGCAGTACTAGATAAAATTTCTAAGTTCCGTCGATGCAAATTTTAAATACTTATTAAAAATCACATTTTATGTCATTATCAAAAGTTGTAAAATAGCCTAAAATGCGAAAAAACAAAATATTACACGATGAAAAATTATTTGAAGTAGGCGCAAAAAAAAAATGTTGAAAAAAATTGTTCAAGAAAGTTTGAAAACAAATCGTTTAAAAAAAATTGATGATAAGAAATTTCTGAAAACAAAATTTTAGAAA